>OOFC01018825.1:5787-28660 GCA_900323345.1 Pseudochromis fuscus
GTGTGTTATTATTGTGTGTGTGTGTGTGTGTGTGTGTATTACCAGAAACATATTCTCTTCTTTACTCTGTCTTCATGTGCAGCCTGAGACAAACAGACTGCCACTGCTAACAGATTTTCAGGGTGAAGTAAGTAGCTGCGACTGATCCACGGTAGCTGTCAGACCAGCAGCTGAGTGCATTGAATCAGTCACTACCTGCATTCCCGAGGCATCGGCAGGCGCAGCGAACCCCGCGGCATGTTTTACATACAGGTTTCTAATTCAGGTTGCCGTGTCGCAGGGTGTCACGGTGAAGGGCTCCATTAGTCTGTGGGGCTCACAGTCAAACAGCTCGTCTGGGAGTGAAGGCTGTGCTCCAGTGTGCCATCCTTCGACAGAGGTAGATAAAGGAGGGGTTAGCTGAGTGTGGATATATGACTCATAGTGTGTAGGAGCAGGAAAAATAGATTAGAGTTGTGTGGACCCTCAGGCTTTTTATTTTATCTTGTATTGCAAAAGAGTGAAAGAGAGGTACAAAAAGATAAGAAAGGTTGTTGCTTGGACAACGTAACATGGCAGCTATCTATCTATCTATCTATCTATCTATCTATCTATCTATCTATCTATCTATCTATCTGTTTTAATAAACTATTTGATCTGTGTGTTCCCCCTCTCTCCCTGTGCTGCTGTGTGGGTGTGTAAAGTGTCAGTCAGTGGAGCTTTTACATTGTTCTCAGATGAAGAGCAGACATCTGCATTATGGCACAACGCATTATATGACTGACATAAAACTAGATGCGGGATATGGAAGTGTGGCATAAATGTGGAAATCTGTGTAATCTTTATATGTGTGTGTGTGTGTGTGTGTGTGTGTGTGTGTGTGTGTGTGTTTCAGATGGACCACCAGATCACTAATAAGATGAATTGATTTTAGCTAATGACACCACAATGACTTGATTGAAAATGTTGATTTTTCATTTGAAGTTGGTTGGAGTGGAGTTTTTTGGAGAACCAGCATCTAGTGGTTGTTGGGGGTATTACACTGTTTTGTATTTCTGGCTTTACTGGAGACCTGTGGAGCATTTACACTGGTACATACTCGCTTCGCTTCACTTCGATTTTGGCGCATTTACACCTGCAAAAAAGGACCTGGAACTTGGTACCTGGTACAACGTTTCATGCATCAAAAGTACCCGGTCGGGTCGGAGCAGATACTAAAATCTTATTGGTCGGAATCGTCACTGCGTCGTTGCGTCATCACTGTGCGGCAAGAGAAAATTCAGCGGGAACTGGACGGCGCAGTCAGAAACAAAAGAATCTCACAAAAGATGACGTCACGGATGACGGCCAGCTACATGGAGGAGGGACTATCCTCGGCAATGTAAATGCAACCGAAGGGGGCCGATCCCAAGTGATCTGAGGCGAGGCGAAGCGAGTAGGTACCAGTGTAAATGCGCCACTGGTTCCATCATCCATTTTTTTTTACAGGCTGTGGCTCAAGCATTGGCTGGGGTCCTTCATCTTCCATAGTCCAAAAACATGGATGTTAGGTTAATAGCCAATTGATGGACAGGTGATGTGTCCAGGGTGTACCCTGCCACTTTTCATAGGGCAGCTGGGATTGGCTCCAGCCCCCCTGCAACCCTGCACTGGATCAACGAGTATAAACCACGGCCTGTATAAGCTGATGTACTCTATCTAAGGAATACATGGATATAAGCATTTGATTGTGTGATATTTGATTCATAACTTATTCACCAAAATGCCTTTATTATAAAACCCCTGTGACCAAGTCTCAGTTTGTTGCTCACTTTCCCCAAAAAAGTGTTTAATATGTAGGACTACCACTTTAACGGTTAAGACATGAGCTCACTTCTTTGAACGGTGAGCTCATGCTGCAGCGTCTTTGCTCACTCATGGCCAAGCCCATCTACCTGTCCTTTACTGGGCTGGCTTCAAATTTTCGTTCACCCATTCACCCTCATGGCTTTAGTCACACTGCGGCGGAGGGCGTAAATTTGTCAGTGATGTCAGCGCGTTCGCCCTGATGATATCATTGTTGGTTTTTTTGTGGAGGCCAGCCATCCTAAATCATTTATTGTAAATGTCTTCAGCACCCTGCAGATTGTGATTATGTGACAGTGACTTCATACCACCGCCTCAGTATCAGAGAGTACGCACTCTGTCGATAGCTCCCGCAGGGTATTTCCACAAAATCACATTTGGAGAAGAAAATTTCCGCTGTGCTGCTTTTTCATAATGTGTCACAAGTGCTGGGAAGAATTGACACGGTGGTGAGTGTCATGTATCTCCCCCAGCTGTTGTTTGTATCCATTTTGTTGTCACAAGGTGGTGTTTGTGTCGCGATTTGGCAACTTTGACCGAGGAGAAGAGATCCCCACAGTGGCAGAGCAGGAAGAGAGAGATCTCACAGGGAAACTACAGGGGATTCAGCTTGAGAGGAAGACGACGTGAACAAATCACAGAGAATAAGATGCTGCCAAATTTGTCAGCGGCAGACGTGGCGTGTTGGGCAGAGCTGTCATTCAGTGGTATTCTGGGCTGCTCAGGAACAGTGGATCTATGGCAGGCTGAGAGGTGTGGGAGGGAAGACTGACAAGAGACGTAGGGGAGGGATGTATTCAGACAGCCTCTGTGTGCTGTGACTGACTGACAGGACAGTGAGGTGTGCGAGATGGATGTATATTCAAGTGATTTATAAGGACGGTTGTGTTGAGCATGTTGTGGGCTCATGTCAAGCAGATAAAAGTTGTCAAAACTGGATGATGTTTTTTTTTTTTTTTTGCAGTGTGTGTGGAATGAAAAGAGCAATTTTGTCCGTCCGTCAAAATCCATTCACACAGCTTCCTCAGCCTGCTCGTGAGTTCAGATTGACCTAGTAAGCATGCGTCAATAATGATCAGCATCAATTGACTTTGACTCATAACCTCGTCACCAAGAAAAAGACAGAGGAAGAGGAAGAAAAAAATATGGAAGCAGGGGAAGACATGCTATGAGGATGCCTGAGGAAATTGGGCTGGAAGAGGACTGAAATAGCCCTTGGCGCAGTATGACTAAGACTTTAATTGCAGAGGGACAGAGATGTGGCCCTGTGTTGGATGTGTGTGTTTGCTTGTCTGTGACGTGTAACCGCTTCCTTGTTTATCTGCAACACAAAGAAATTGCTTATCGGGCAGTTTGGAGAGAATGAGTTTCATGACCGTGTCTTCCTGGATTTACCTGTCAGCTGGTTTTGAGTTTGTAAGTGTTGTCAGGACGATGTGAGAAACCTAAACAAAGACTTTTCTGTTTGTATCCTCCTCAGGGTAAATTGCTGTCATTGTTTGTTGACCTCCACACACACACAATCACTTTACAATACACCGACGTTCCTGCTTCCTCTGCCTCTTTCACACTTTCTGTTCGGCAAGTAACACTTTTCTGATGCGATTAGTCCCACGAGAGCTTTGTGTCCGTCCCTCTCCTCCCATGTCAACATCTGTCCTTTATGCTTTGCTTCTCTTCATGAGACTTTCTGCCACCAGATGACTCAAACCCAAGCTGCAGGGTGAAATGATAAGTCTGTTGTCGCGTTATGCATGTGTGTGTGCGTTTCTGCATGGAGTGACATAAAGGTGCGAACCTTGGGACTTGTGTTTTGGCTGTAGGAAATCCCAAAGGAAAGCAATTATCCCTAATTACCTCCAACATATTGCTAATGGGTCTCAGTTGTTACAGCTATTTACCTAAAATACGAAGATGAATTAGTAGCTGCAGGGGAAACTCCGCTGAATGAATATCGCAGAGATATCCTCAGTTTCTCAGTTTTCTCACTGAACCAATAAAAGTATTCTGTTTTTCCCCGTTTGGTGAAGCCCTGTATCGCCTTCAGTGCCTCCAGCAGTGTGAACAGTCTGCAGTGAAAAGTGAATCAGTTTGTCACTCACACAGTGACAGTTGAAGTTTCCCACAGTTTCCAGTCCATAGTTATCACGAGGAAATGATGCTATCGCTGCTTCCTGTCGGGTTTGTTAGTCGTCCTGGTGCGTGTAAATGCAGAGTGTGTGCTTACATATGTGTGCTTATGTGCTTATATGCATGTGTCACGCTGCAATCCTCAGGTTTTATTGCAGGATTCAAACAAATGCTCCAAGACGCCAAAATGATACAATGTTCACACCAAATGCAAAGCAGATTTTCCGCCTTGTGTAACTGGCATGAATACATCTGCTGGACTGAGTTTAGAGACTTTGCCATATGCAAATATTCACTATCAACAGCCAATAGGAGTGCTCCTTCCTGAAACCATGACGACACTACTTCCATTGTCAAAAATGAACAAGATCGCAAATATTACTGCCTCTTACCTGTTGTGGAAGTCCCAGAAAATGGTGAAAACAGTATCGTGTTTTAGTTTTATCCCGACTCAGAGTCATGTGATGAAGCTGTGGACGTCCACCGATGGCGACGACAGGCCCGTCCTCCATTTCTGCTCATCAGGGAACCTCAACACTGATTGGTTTTCACTCAAGTTTGAACTTTTGCAACTCAGTTGGACATGAATTTGTATCTATTTCCATTGTCTGGTGCAAATTTCTGTCACTTATGATGTAATCGTGCTTGCAGGAGGAATTAGTTTTGCGTTTGGTGTGAACACAGCTAAACATATGTACGTATTTCTTTAATGTTAAGTCAACACATTTTAATTTTTTTGTTCATTGTAGTAAGATTTATAAAGCTGATAAAATCTAATTTGTTCAAGTTCCAACAAACCTTTTTCAAAAATTTTCTCATCTAATAACTTGAATATTTTGGGTCCACATAACTTAAAAGTATAATGTTGAGCAAAAACATATTATCTGTGAAATTACCTTGATGTCTTAAGTTATTTTTCAAACATATAAATAAATAACACCTGTTCAGGGTGGATGGGTGGATAATTGAATAACAATTAATGGAATCAACACAAAATTTTTATTTGAATTATATTTATTTTGTATTAAAACATATTTATCACAGAATGACCCTCAGGAAAATTCGTACATAGCTAAGGGTCATGTTATAGCCAGTTAGTCACAAGTGTATTTAAATCCTTTATTCTACTGTAATGGACAAAACTAGAAGTTTTATGTCTCAAACACGTCCAGTAAACTTTAAGACAGAGTGAGTGATTAGTCATTTACTTCACAGCACATGACATTTACAAAAAAAAACCCAAAACCCTTTATTGTAATAAATATGTCAGCTGAGTAATTTTATTCATCCATGACAGAGCGTTAGCAGACTGACCAACATATCTATCCATGCAGACATTTTGCTATAACATGGCTGAAACCCTGACTCCTCAGTGGGAAACACAGACAGGATCTCAGGGCTTTCTGATGATGCCGTAGGAACATAAACACACCTGATGCTGGTGCTTAGTTCAAACAATACCTGAGTAAACGGCTCCTCCGCTCATTTCTCACAGCAGCTTATCCTCATGTGAACTCTGTCCAGACTGGCCCCAGACAGTGCGGCTTTGTCCCCGGCAGGTTTGGAGAAGGTGTGGGTCTCTGCGCCAATGCCAGGAGAGCCTTCAGTTTTATTTAATTAAAGGGTTCGTTAAGCAGCTTTGAGAAGAGTAATTAGTCGACTTGATGGGTTCACTGAAGCGGAGGCCGGGAGTTTGGGGGGTGGGGGTGGGGGGTCATGAACAGTGGACTTGAGGACTGAGGTTGGGGGTTCAGGATGAGTCAGCAGCAGGAGGAGGGAGGACAAAGTAGTGAGGTCACACAGTAGGAAGGCAACTGACTCTAATTAATAAGCATGGACAAGATGGCCGTCGATAGACCAGACAGCAGGAGAGCTCAAACACAAATCAAACTACTATATTATCAGTCTATATATTTGATATGAAAGATCTTTTAGACATCAGTGTGCTAGCATATTTAATTAAGCTGTAAGTACGATACCAGCCAAGAATCATCACGTTAGCATTGTCAGTGTGTGCATGTTAGCATGAGCTCCTAGATGCTTAAACCATCACTGTTAGTAGGCGATTCGTTAAGGACGCATAAAAAACAGAAATATGTGATAATCCCCTGTGCTTTTAATTTGAAACTTTATTTTTACTCTATTCTATAGAGTCCCTTTATCATGGGACTGTCAAAACCTACTCTACTTGAGATCTATAGCAACATAATAAGCTCCATTGGGGCTTTTAGCAATAGCACCTTCAGACTGTCATTTCAAAAACACACAGTGCAGTGAGTGGGTTCATTTATATTTTTGTCTTGTGCAGCTTTACAGAAAATGTTTGTTGATCACAGAAACAGAAGTGAACAGTTAAATACTCTGAATCAATGCATTCTGAATCATTGTGCAAACCAAATGCATGACATTTCATTATTTGAGGACCAGATGGGCTGAAAATCCCAAATGTAAAAAAAAATGGTGTAATTATGGAGCATTTATTTGTTATTTTATCTGCCCAAATGCTGACAGGTATATAGTGTGATGGATTTTAGGACTAGAGGGAAAATTACACCTTTAAAGTGGAAATTTAAGCTTAAGTTTTAATCTCAGCGCTTTGTTAGCATCTTTCTTTCTCCTGCACGCTCTGTGCTTTCTACAAATTATAATTATCATCCATCAGGACGTCTGGTCCAGACAAAAAAGTGACAGTAACAGGTGTGTTGGATTGGTGCACCTTTGGGTGTCATGCTCCAGCTTTGATCACCTCCAGCTTTAATCTAATTCTTCTTTCTCCATCCATGCCCAGCAGTGCATGTCTCAATGCCACATCTACTGCACCATGCCAAGCGCGATGACATCATCATCCCGGGGCAAACAGCCAATGAGAACCCACAGGGGAGAGTCAATCACGGGTCATCGCAATAACGTCAGCCAATCAGCGCTAGCCAAAAGGCCTGTAACCATGGTGATTAGCCTGGGTTCAAATATGTGTATATGTGGCAGATGCCCCCTGTGTTGGTTCCATATGTACTTAATGCACAAAGATAGGCCCGCTGCATTAATGCTACACTCTGGGTGCACGGCACTGCTATCAGCTGAAGTGAACTCGCTCACACCATCACATTAGTGAGCTGTTGTCCTAGTTTTGTGACATATGGCTAATGCATACATAATGTGATAAATACATGTATTAGACATGCTTTTTTCCCAAGCTTCGAAATGCCTGTTTCCTGTTTGGTACACATGTGTTTTTTTTTTTGTTTTTTTTTCAACCATTGTAACTTATAGCTGTGGTAATTACAGTCGTTAGTTCTCTCATCTGTATTGTTCTCCGAGAGGATGGATGAGGAGACGTGTGGGTGGCAGTGAAGGGTGAGGGGAGGGGAGGGGAAGCAAGGACAGCGAGCAAACAGCACTGCTGAGTAGGAGAAGTACAATAGACTGTGAGTCAGAGAAAAAAACAGGAGCGAGGAATAGAGAGAGGTATGCTGAGAAAAGGTCAATGTGTGGAGGGCTTTTTTAAAATGCCAGAAAACTGAGAAAGCTCAGGAATGCTATGTGCAATGTGTCTCCCTCTCTGTGCTTTGGCTTTAATGGTGATATTTGGCTAGAAATGGACTCGACACACGATTACCCAGAAGAGTGTGGACGTGCTACTAAAAATGACAAACTGTGATTTTTTTAATTTCCAGATTAAACAACACTTCAACAAAATGATCTGACTTCCTCGTTCAGTCTTTTTTTTTTGTTGCCACACTCACATCACAATGAAGAAATATCTGACCCCTGAATTCCTGACTCTTGCACACTATTGTTATCCCCACTGTCTGAATTATACGCTGCACTTCTTTGTACGAGCAGCAGCACATCAGACACCACAATCATCCAAACTATCCATGTAAACACTTTTTTCCCCCGTCATCTGCGAGCGTGGTGAGTGTTTTTCTTTCAGTCCTCATCTCACATTTTATGCATCATTGTTCTGTCTATATTAGAGTGATACTGACACCAGTACCACAGTGCTGGTCCGTCTGAGACCATCTGGATTGGATATCATCTGATATTTGATTTTATCAAGCGATTTACTGATGTAGCTGCATTGAGTTTGTAGTGTGTTTTGTCGGCAGGATGAAGTCTCACCGTGTGTAAACCTCCAGATGCTTCTTTATTTTTCTTTTTACAGCTTTTGAAATAACCAACGCTGAGATGTCTGCTTCAAGCCCAGTACAATGGAGATGCTCTGAGCCTTGGAAAGTGATCTCTAAAATTAAACAGCAGCTTGTCTTTTCAGGAACAGTATCTTTGTTACTCTGGATAATAAACAGACCTTGCTGTAAAACATTTTCTTTAGAACTGTTTTTTTTATACCAAAAAGCCGTTATTAAAAAGTGTTGACGGTGTCTTTAGTCGATGGTCCAGGAAACCCTGTTTCTGCTGCTGCCAGTGAAAGTATTTTTTCAATACTGCAATTACTGCCAGTGTAATTCTCTTCACTTTCTTTGTACTGAGACAGAAACATATTTGAACACAGCTCAAGATTTTTGTAATTATTATCCTTCCTCAGTCTTTACACAAGTGAAAATCCTTCCACTTCCACCTTGTAGTTTCTGTAAATATTTTAATGGAATCAAAAACCCTGAAGTTTACTTTTGTTTAAAACAAGTAAGCTGATTCCCCCTGTATCTACAATATGGTTTCAACACAGCAAATTGCTGCACAGATGTATTTTCAGCAGGGCCTGACACTGTTTTATGCAAATGCACCAACAGTGATGAACACTTTGGGTTAAACCTGCAGGTTAAGCAGCTTAAATACAAAAGAGCGAAGGCTAAGGCAATAATCCTTGGCACTTGGTATAACAAGATATTCTTTTATTTTTGTAATGTACACTACATTTAGGCTATAAGCCTATTAAAGCAGCATTTTTATTTATTTTTTTAAACATTTACTTATTTATTTTTTCCTTTAAAAAAAAGTCTAAATCAGAATTGGCTGCATTTGAGGATGATGTTTGTAGTGTAGAAAAAAATACATTTCTAATAATTCATATCTTGTCTTATTGTTCTCTATAGGACAAACTTGGCAGCTGCTATCGATGGAGCTTTGTGAGAGAGGAAATCAATCTGCATTTTCATTTAAGATCTATTCATAGAGTGTCAGCAGGGTAGTTTATACCTGCTGTGGATAGCTGAAATGACTCATTGGTAGATAAACCAGACCACTTAAATATGTAGAGATACCTGCCTGTGCATGATTAAAATGCAGTTTTGACTCAGGGGGAGGGATGCAAGGGTTCACAGTGGCAGCTTTTCCCCCTCTCTGCTCTGTCTTTTTGTCTGGATACATAACACCACCAAAAACTGACAAACCCGGCAAAATAAAAGGAACACTCCTCACTGGACTGAGAGACAAACTACAGTAGTTTAGATTGAAGTACTTATGCTTTTAGAGCTGTGCAATCTCCCAACAGTTATTTGATGAACTAAAAACTAATCAGTTGGCATTTTATTAACCACATAAGGACGATTATACCTGAGACATGTGTAGAAAACGATGGCATTAAACCCAATAAGTCAATACATTTCACCAAAATACCCCACAAACACCACAATTTATCCAATATTTAGATTTGTCAAAACATTTCTCAAATATTTCTTTAAACCGCTACTTCAAGCTACTTCATTTTCACAGCGATCAGAAATCTCTCTGTGAGATGAATTCATTTTCTGGACACATTTATGTTGTATTTATATAAATCACATTTGTTGACCTGTACTCACAACGCTCAGATGCTCTGTGGCTACGGTTGCTCCTCCTCTTCCGCTCTGGTGAACCAATCATTGGCGGACGACATGAAACGCATCACTACTGGTGAGTCACTACTGGTGGAATGATGCCACAAAAAACTCCTGTAAAACTCTGATATGAGATTTACCTGACACTAATAGGCCTAAGCAGCATAATGTAAACTCAGTTGTAAGAAGCTGAATGTTAGAGATGTTTGTTTATATGAAGAAAAATACTAATAACTCCACATGTATTTTACCATTTCTCCAATTCTTACCTGTTCTTCTCTATTGATACATTAAAAGTAGTTTTTATTACAATGTCCTGATTAAAATGTAGAATCAGGATTACAATTGGGTCTACACTGGAGTCAGAGGTGAGCATCTTCTCTAATGGAAGAGGAAGCATCATTTTTTCAAACTTAACAACAAAAGGAAATATATAGCTGGTTTCAAACAATACAACAGGATAGGCTGCTACACTTCCTCTATTCAACATAATGGGGAAGAGTTACATGGGGTCTGTATGACAGATGCAAGCATGGAAATATTAATGATTATTAAAGGGGTTAATGATGATGTTGATGTTACTTTGAAGTTTCCTGATGAATGCGGTGGTGGTAATGTTTCTGCTGATGTCAATAATGTTACTGTGGATTAATGTGGGTAATTTTGCAATGTTGTGTTCACAAATGATTAACATCAAGAGGGAAGGTATGTGTATCCAAGCTTTTTATCTCCAGAATAAAGCAATGAGGTCACTCATTAAATAATCTGTTGGTGACATTGTTCCTTGTTAAACTCGTAATGACTGTTTCCCTCCTTTGTACATGTTGGAAAATATGTTTCAGGCTGATGCTTGTGCAAAAAAAAAAATTAAGATTGATTCACAGATGGTTGTGGAAACACTTTTTTTTTTAATCGGTCATTGAGCTGCAATGATGGAGAGTGTATCATGTGATCAATATAAGCTATAAATAGTTTGCTCTCAGGTTGTAGGATGCCCAAAATGTTGAAGGTGACTTCTTAAAGTCTTCGGAGTCTCATCAGTTTTCTCTAAGTAGTGATGATTAGTAAACACAACAATTGCGCCCCTTAGAGGTGAAATAGTTGAAGTACTGGTGAGATGCACTGGCCACACATTACATCCTGATCAGGTATTTATGGTAAGTACCCAAAAAACCTCACAATAAAAGCCATTGTGAAACCTCTGCTTTGAAGTTTATGTGCGAGTGATTGATATGTGAGTTATGTGTTTGAATTTGAAAGACGGTCGTAGCATCTGTTTTTAATTGAACGAGAAATACTTTTGTCACTCACAGAATTGTGCAATAAAAAAGCAGCAATGATCCATGAATTAACCACAGCCACAAGTTGCACAACACATTTTTATTGGACCGGGAATGAAAAACTATAAATCCTTCAAGATCGATTATCTGCGCCATATTTTTAGAAGCATTTGCAAATGTTACTTTAAAATTTCTACAGGCACATTAAATGAATATTGTATAACAGCAGCCTAAAACTCAAGCAGGGTTAGGCTGCGTGGATGGTGCACACATTAAACACATCGTGAAGTATGTGGGTCAGAACTCTGTGTGGTTACACTGTAGGGTGCAACACTGATTGACATTATACTTTCCTGCACTCACCAGCTCTTACTGACAAACAGTGCAAAAATAAGTACTGTAAAATTTATTTTTTATCTACTATTTCATACAGTTTGTCGTTGTAAAGCCACGTTGCAATTACACCGTGAAACACACGATGGCGCACGACAGCAACTGGTGAATTTAACAACCCAGTAAGCTTATCAATAGTGGTTTTGCAAGTGTATACAAAACTTGTAGGCATTTGTTCTATAAGCTTTTCTAGATCGACACCACTGAACGGGTGTGTGGATATCCTGGGGCAGTCGTGCGTAAAAAGCAAAGTACGTTTTACGCATTTGAGAGGTTTACATTCTTTTGGCACATACCATCATCTGACAAAATGAGTTGGAGTCATAAACAACTAACTTCAGTGAGAAGAACAAGGAGCCCTGCAACAGATGGTTTAGACCCCACAGAGACCTGACCTCAACATCACGGAGTCAGGCAGGGATTACACGAAGACACAGGAGCCACCGAGACAGCCAAATGTTCTTAGAGGTGTCTTGAAATTTTTACGCATGAAGAGAGGGGATATTTTCTTCTTCTTCTTCTTCTTCTTTGTATGTAATCAGTGTATTTTATCAATAGAAAAAAAAACTATTCATGACATTGCATTCAAAACACCCTCAGTTTATTTTTTAGTGTGTGAAACTTCTAGACAGCACTGTGACAGAATTTCACAACGAGGCAAACAAACCACACGCTAATGATTCTTTGCTGTTTTTGCCGTGTACAGTTTTCAACATTTAAAACAAAAATGCGATGTGAGGTAGGGGCAGCTACTGGAGGTGAGTTCCTGTGAAGTTTGGAGTGTTGTTGCTTCCAGCTCTCCACCCTCCTCCGCCTCCTCCTCTTCCTCCCTCCTCCTGGTCATAGAAACTCCTCAGCGCGCTCAGCCGCGCTTCAGACGCGTTCACTTTTACGCACGCGAGAGTTGATCAGTAACTCCGACTGGTTTCACGAACTTCAATTGGTTTCACTATCATGCTGGAGGGCTATTTATTTTTTTGGCTTTTCCAACAAATAAGGTTGTTTTCCGACTGAGCAGGTACAATGACCGCATTCTGCAGCGGATCGACGGATTAGAGGTAAGTTGGGCGCAACAATCAACCTGCTGAAAACTATGTTCCTCTCCTCTCTCTCTCTCTCTCTCTCTCTCACTGTTGAATGCCTGTTGACTTATTTTTGTAGCGACACACACAAACAACTTCAGCTGAGATTGTGAGGAGATGAAAACAACTGTTGGTCTCTAAACTCGCTCTTGCCGCGTCCTATTGTTTTCCCTTTGGTAAAATTACAGTAATTGCTCACCACTAACAATATCTTGTCAGCTTTGTGCTTGTAATTGGGTCATTTCACCACAGTGAACATATACAATAAGACTATCAAATGTTTTCACTGGGTAGCCATCTGCTGACAGTTCATCAGCTTTTTCCCTTTCTTAAATTTAGCTGCCAGTGTCTAAACTGAGTCTCTGTTAATCAGTAAACTTTGGGAATTTGGACGCTGCACTGACCTCTGTGATACTGATTGGTATTTCTCTTTCGTTTGTCCTAAGGGGTGAGATCAGTTTCTACAGGACTGCTGTGTTTGCACTGTCACCTGTTGGTTCGGACACAGATAGCAAAGAAGACGCAGAGACTTTCTAACCATGGATATCGGCAACGATGTAGATTTGTCCAATAATAACATCATGCCTTTGTGGAGACGACGCACAGACCACAGTAAAAAACCCCAGGACTCTAGCAAACCCAAAGCGCGACCCCTCAGTTATCACATAAATGGGGTCACGACAACAGACTTTCCTGTGGAGGACAACAAATGTAGCTTCACTTTGAGCCAGCCTGCAGAGAGACTGGTGGTCGCACCCCCGTGTTTGGGCAAAAACACCGTGGTGTTGAAGCATGTTCTGCACAAACCTGCAAGGAAATCCAGAGTTGTTCGAAGCATCAGCATCGGGCACCTCTCCAACGGACGCTTCTCCCTGTCCAAATTTAGGACTGATGACAACAGATCCTCTTCATTAGACAATAGAGCGTGTAATGGAGACTGTAACAGGGGGAAAACCAGCAATGGAGACACAATATGGCCTGGAAAGCATCTTCAGGACCCTCAGAAACGCAAGTCTAGTCTGTTCAATCTGAGCTCACAGAAAGACCAGATAGCATTTGGGACAAACTCACCTTCACCTGAAACTGTTTCAGTTAATTGTTCCTCACCTGTCCTGTCTCCACACACACCGAACAATAACTCAAACCAATGTGAACTGTCCTCCCTGTCGTCCACGTCCAGCTCCTCTCCTCCAACCCGTCGTACACTCACCCCCTCTCACAGCTCAGCCTCCAGCATCCTCTCGCTGTCTTCCCTAACCTCCTCAGACCCTCCAACCCCACGTTCACCGTCGCCAGCAGAGCGAGGTCAGGCCCCCCTGAGACAGACACCCTCATCTGCGTCCTCACAGGACACCAGACATGCCTCTTCATCTTCTCCCATCTCCTCCACGTCACCCTCACCGTCACTCTCCCCGTCTATCTCTCCCTCTCCCTCCATTGTCCTCAGCACCCACAGCCCCGCCGCCCTGAAGATGGGCACACAGCAGCTCATTCCCAAGGGTTTAGCGTCGGACATTCGGCAGACCAAGGCGCCTCCTCCTGGGCCGCAAGGCCAAGGTTTGGCAGGGCTGCTGGGGCTGGATCACTCCAAGCGGGCATTAAAAGCCCTCAGCATGGTGGAAACAGGAGCCTACTTTTCTACAGGAGGGGGCCGTGGTGAGGGGGCAGATGGGGAAAGCGAGAGCCCGGGGACACTGAAGAGAGGCTTAAGGAGTACATCCTATAGGAGGGCAGTTGTCAGCGGAGTAGACGCAGAGGTCCCATCAGCAGATCCCAAGACCCATCAGCTGTCCCAGTCTGCTCTCAAAGTGCCAGATATGGATAGTACAGATTCACCAGTTGGCCCAACAAGTGCCGGCACCGTGACCCCGACTAGTCCTGGAAAAGCCATCCCTGTCAGCCTCAGGATTTTAAAGCCTGCTAGCTCTGGGGTGGAAAAGCCTAAAAGCAATGAGAAGAACAAGGTGGGTAAATCTAATTGTACTACACTTGATAAAGATGCTTTGAGGTAACCAACACTGGTGCGATGTGAGAGCACAAGTTCAAACATTTAATTAAATAGAATATAAATCTCAAGTTTCAGGAAGATGCTAAAAGGAATATTAATCTGAAACATTCATCTGCAAAGGAAGTTGCTCACAAACACCTGTTACTGAACTGTGGTATTAATGAATTAATATTTTCAATCTTTGGTGAAGCAGATTCATCTCTCTCGACCCAGTTAATCACAATCCCTCTGATGGGTTTATATTTGATTGTAGAAGGGGTAAAGTCTAAGCCGTAAAAATACAACACAGGCTGAGTATTGTGGAAGAAACTCAGCAGCAGCAGCCAGGAGAAGTTAGGACAATGCCTTACAAGGAAACAATTAATGTGGTTGTTGGAAGACATGACGTAATGTGACACTGCGCCCACCGTTAAAACACACAGTGGCTCTGTAATTAGACAGGGGTCAATGAGAGAGGTCGCCACAGAGGGCACAGACAGGTCACGGACAGGTGGCTGAGGTACACAAGTTTATCTCATTTAAAGTTTTACCGTGGTGAGTCACTCCACATACACCAGTGTTTTGTTTCTTTTTCAGAGTCCTGATAAGAAGAAAGTTTTGACTAGTCAGCAAACATTTGACAGTGAAGGTGAGAAGCCGCCATCGCCACACTTTCTGCTCATTTTTTGTCTGTGTTAAAACATCAGAATAATGTCAATAAAATAAACTGTCTTCCAGAAGAGGAGCTGTACCAGAACTACCAGGAGAAGGCTTTGCATAACGACTCGGATGAGGACGCCGAAGCCAAACCTGATAGCGGCATCGTGGTGCAGTACAGGCCCATACGTACCTCCTGGAGCCAGCTCAGTGTGGTTAGACATAACACACACACACACACATATGGAAAGCTGTTGTGGCTTCCTTTCTTCTTCTTCTTGTATCTTCCTTGACATCCTGCGCGCAGACGAACTCGCGGCTGGTGAATCTAGGAATGCCAGAACTCTGAGGAATGCTGTCATATCCAGTTTGGCCACACTCCATACCCGTCCTCCCTCTGCCTCTGCGCTCCTCTGCACGTCACTTTGTTTATCAGGGAGTACAGGAGCAGTTCATCCAGGACTCGGCCAGGCTGGGAGGCAGACAGCCCGCCAGACCCACAGGAAGTCTTGGAAGCACTGCTGGGCTTAATGCCAGTGCGTTGGCAAACTCCACATACTCGTCAGACTGCAAATATGCTTAAAATGTTGCCTCTAGGGAGACGTGCGGTGGCTCTGCATTACATAATACTGTTAGGGATTGGAAAGGAGGGACAGAGGAATATATTGGAGGGAAATTAGCTAATTTAGTTTAGTGCTAAGACGTTTCCCATCTGTTTGTTTACTTGTTGAGAATGGACGGTGTTGGAGCAAAAACAAGGCCATGCCTGGAATTGAGCCTGTTAAGATTGGTTCTGATATTTGCGGCGCTGCTCTGATAAGTGGAGGAATTAGATTGAAACAAGAAAACATTCAAGGGAACTTCTTTGTGTTGATGATGTCAGCAAGTCAGAGGTGAACTGAGTTCAGTGTGGCATTACCGGACTGACCAGGACTCTTCTTCTGAAGTAAGCTCGTCACGGCTGCGATACAGCTGTGGATATGTGTCCATGTGGAAAATGATCCAACGCTGAGGAAACTGTTCACATTTAGTAGGAAATGCCGGGACATTGCTGTCATTGTCCTGATGTTACGGGAAACTTTCAGTTCCTAAGAAGCCGAGGAAGATTCAAATGTACGATATGTCATCATCAGTCTGTACCCTGATCAATCAGCTCCTCCTTTTACCATTAGTAGTCTCAGAAGGTGCGGTTGTCCTCGTGCTACCTCCTCCCATGGTGTTTACTGGAAATTGAATGTGTTTTGTTGAGCTTAAAACAAGGCAGAAAAGGAATGATAATGATACCTAATTAATTGCATTGCAGTCACACCCATTGAAAGTGCAAAGCTAGGTCAAGTTCATGACTTGTTGTTGGTGCATAAAAACATTTATCTGTATAAACCCGTCTCTGGTGGTGCAGAGAAGAAAGTTAGCATGATGATTAACAGTGTGGATGACTGTATGTGTGAAAGGATTAGAGTAAAAGAAGCAGAAGATGTTTGATCTGCTAAAGGTTTGTTTGTTCTGGGTGTTTGCTGAAGACTGCAGGGCAGATACTCGTGGTATCACTTCCTTGTCCTGTCATATCAAAACAGGATGAGGAGCGAGTGGAAGTCGTCGTTTCTGCCAGTTTGTGTGAACTGGTAAAGTATAATGTAAATGTGCCGCAGGTGATATTAGTTAAATATTTGGTGAAACGTGAGAAGGAGGCACAAAGAGCCACAGGCTGATTAATTCAATAGCAGTCCACACCCAGTCCATTCAAGATTACTTTTATTTTAATCTTATTCAAATATCTCTGGACCACAACTCACCGGCCACATACCAACACGCTCGCTTTCACACACTTTTTTTTTTTTTTTTTGGCGTGTGCGTTCAGACCAAATTACACTTTCAAAGTGGGTACAAGAGCTCCATGTTTTACCTTTTTAGAGTCTTGTAGCTACAACAAATTTCCTGTTTCCCCACTTGCTCTGTGCCTCTTTACTCAGTGAAGATCTTTTTTTTCCCATTTCGTGCATCATCCTCATTGGCTCCCTTTTCAGTGTGGTATGTAAAGTGCTCCTTTCCTTTGTCTGGGGGGACAACAGTCGCACACACCCATTCAGTAAATCCTGAGGGCCCCCGACCTTTTGAATGTACTAGACAGACAAGTGTGGCTTTGTGTTTCAAGACTTTCATGACTTCTCAAATCATACTTTGGATTTGTGTGTGTGTGTTTTTTCCCCTTTTAGGTAAAGAAAAGTGGCCTGTCTGAGCAGATGAGCCAGGAGGAACGCAAAAGACAAGAGGTAGGAATCATGTTTTGCTTTTTTTATTGTCACATGAACATGTTAACTAAGCACTGGTGGAGCTCACCATTTGGTCTCTGTAAACACCACCAGACCAATAAAAAATCCATTAAAGGAACTCGAAAGGAAACCTGCATCATGGGCTGTTACACTGTAGATTTGTAAAGTGGAAAGACACATGAGAAATAATTATGTGAGTCGTATTAATAAAGACAAGAGTGATTCATAAGTATTTAGAAGTGGAGGATATTGTTCAACCACATTCCAAGCATGACTGAAACCTGCAAATATGACAAACGTGTTCATGACAGAGCCCTGAGCCACAAAGAGTGAATCATCCCTGCTTGGGTAATCCTAAATTTCATACCTGTTAACCCCCCCTCCACCCTTGTGGCTTTCCCTTCAGGCCATTTTTGAGGTGATCTCGTCGGAGCACTCTTACCTCCACAGTCTGGAGATCCTGATCCGCATGTTCAAGAATTCTGCAGAGCTCAGCGAGGCCATGACCAAGACCGAACACCACCACCTGTTTTCCAACATCGCTGACGTCTGCGAGGCGAGCAAAAAGTAAGTGTGCATACCTTAGGTGATTTATATTGTTGTGTAGCTTTAGTGTTTGTTTGCAGTAATTTTGGATGTTAAGGAAGTTTTTGGTTTGGGCTGATTAGATGGTGTAATTTTCTGATTTAGGTGCGTGCCAACATCCTATATGATTCAGCTGTTCTTCCACCTTCAGTCTGAGTTGTTTTCAGGGTGAAGGGGATTGTGTTTAAGCTTTTTTCCTGGATGTGAGTGTATGTGAGGTCACATGCTGATAGACAGAAAACAGAGCCAGGGAAGAAGCGAGTGGTAAATTGAGTGGAACAATAAAGAACTGTTCTACTTAATTATAGTTGTATTGTTGAACTGAGCATTCCTCGCTGCTTGAGAGTGCTCAGCCAGGCCGGATGTCTGTTTAGTTTTTTTTTTATAGAGGTGTATGAGAGCCAAGATTTGCTGCTATGAGCCCTCTGACATCACCTGCCCGTCATCGTTTTATGGTGCATGTGTTGGGACTGTTTAATGGCGTTCCTGGTCAGGTAGCCATGAACTTCCAAGGATCCCAGAAACTGGTGGAAATACTTTGTGCGTTAGAGGCCGTGAAAGCTGAAGCTGTTGAAATCTGTGCTGCCTCAGCGACTATTCATACCAATGATTAACAGAGTTTTCTGGCACCATGTGTTCTTTCTCAGGTTTATCTGTGAAGTCACATCATTACACATGTGGCGTGTTCACTGTAACAGAACTGTGGTTTTAAACTCGCTGTTCACCATTGGTGGTAATCCTCTAGTGATAAATATCTTTGCTTTACTTCCTTGATTGAGGCCACATTTGTAACATTTTAACAAAATCTGCTGCAGCACGATCAAGTCAAAACCAATGAGTGTTCTGAATATTTTAACACAGGGCTCGAATTTTCAAGTGTGAGGCCTTAACCAAGGGCTTGTAGCAAAATCTGCATTAATAAATCTGAGCGTGTAATGAGGTTAAGCTCGGATTTTTCTTTTGCCCAGGGTGTAAGTTCACCCTGGAGGTAAAAATGTGAGAGTGAAGTGCAAAAAGCTTTAAGAGTTTTCTATCTTTCTTCTTCTTTTTGAAAAGTGTGTGTGTGTGTGTGTGTGTGTGTTTGTGTGTACACATGCCAGACATTCACTCTTTCTTTTGCAGTTTGCTCAAGGATCCCACGTCACTATCGTCGCCCTCCCCTCCCCTCAAAAATAAAGATAAAACCATTTATTTTTTTAACTTGTTTCTATTATAAAACAGTAACAGCTTCTACACTTAATCATCTTTCTGCTCCTCATTAGGCACATGTGGCTCGACATCATCTGTATTTACATTTACACATGTCCCGTCACCGCTTTGCATAAATGGTGGTTTTTGTAAATTCCTCAGCTCTGTGTTTGGACACGCTGCAGCTCATCTCACTCCACCTTTTCTCATTCCTATGCACAGGCCACATGCAGTGATGTGTAACTATATCCTCCACCCCCGAAGTGCAGACTCAGGGGACAGCAGATCTTAAGATTGCCTGTAGCGCTGGTTAGACGAGATGTTTTACTTGGAGCAGATAGTGAGGCTTTGAGTTCAGCCTCTCCAAACAATGACTGCAGGCTCCTGTGTAGTCTTAGGTGGGATAATGAAAGCGAGGGATGTCGAGTGTTTTATATGCAGGTGTTTTACAGATTGGATTTCACTTCCATCCTCAGGATATGACATACTTTAAAATTCCAACAAGGTACTACAACACCGTGCCAACTGGGACAGAGGGCTTGTGCATGAAGGCTGAAAAATGTAGCATCCATCAGTACATGCTGGTGGAAGTCTTTAAATATCATTTGTGATTCCTGATCAGTATTGTAATCTTTCCTTGGACATTGATTCAACTCCTCTGCCTTGACCTCTTCCCTCTCTGCAGCAGCCTGTTATTGGGTTATCAATAAGTTTTCCTCAGGAGGTAGCACAGTCTGAGTTTGTGCAGCCTTGACCTGCTAAAGCCCTGAATGCACCTTTAGGGCATAGAGGCCAGAGGCGACATGTGTGTTTTTTTTTGTGTTATCTTGTGTGTGCATGCCCTCATTACACAGGTTATAGTTCACAGAGTACAGGGTCAGGCACAGAGACAAGGCCACATGATTACAAGAGCCATTGTTTCCCTTAGATAGTCAAAGCACTGTGTGTGCAGGGTAGGTAGGGATGGGGCCGGGTCGGGTCGGGGCTCCAGAGGTGCCTTTGCAGATGAGCTCAGACCTTGTTCCAACTGGTCAAGGTCAGCGTCCTGTGTCTGTGCAACACTTTCCTGTTTGTCACCTCGGTTTGCACACGCAAAAACACTCATTCTCTTGAAGTCGGACGTGTGGCGTGCCGTTAAACTGACCATCTGGTGGTGCTCAGGAAGAGGAAAAGCCTCTGTGTTATGGTTAATAGTAGGCTGTGTCTATTTTAAGTGGCGGGGAGTTCCTCTTTGTGATCCTACAGTGGGTTTAGAAGTAAAGGTGTTGGCTGCGTTTTTCCTGACTTTGTATCTGTCACTGCATCCTGAATTATCCTCAGCGGGGGGATGACTCACGATTTGACGCCTCCTTCTCGAGCCGTTACCATGTATGGTGCGGACCCCTGACATACTAACCCTTTTTATTCTTTCCTCCGCCACCTCTGTGTTTTTAGGTTTTTTAAGGAACTGGAGGAAAGACACCAGCAGAACATAGTGATCGACGACATCAGTGACATCGTCTGCAAGCATGCTCAGTCCAACTTTGATCCTTACGTCACGTACTGCTCCAACGAGGTGTACCAGCAGAGGACCCTGCAGAGGCTCGTGTGAGTGACCCACACAGCATCCTTATCATATCACACATGGGTTTGATCCAACTTTGCAGCTCTGATACTTAAAGCCAGTGGTCCCCAACCACCAGGCCGGGGCCCGGTACCGGTCTGTGAGGCATTTGTTACCAGGTTGCACAGAAAGAATAAATAATTTATACAATTTCTGTTGTATTGATTATGAGTCTGAAAGATGACCGGATTCTCTCCGACTTAACTTTCGTCTGTGCCTCTTGACACGTCAATACACTTTTCCCGGTCACGTGATCAGGTACATTACATTAGGTACATTTTTTATTCCGGTGGTGTTATTTTGTTTTTGCTCTATTTATCTGCCACACCTTGAAGGCCAGTCCATGAAATTATGCCTACATTAAACCAGTCCGTGGTGCAAAAAAGGTTGGGGACCCCTGCTTTAAGCCACTTTTCCTCCTCCTCTCACCCGTTGTGCCTCCTTCCTCCCATGCAGGTCCAAGAATCCGGCTTTTAAGGAGGTGCTCACCAGGATCGAAGGCCACCCAGACTGCAGGAACCTCCCCATGATCTCTTTCCTCATCCTGCCCATGCAGAGGATCACTCGGCTGCCCCTGCTCATGGATGTGAGTGCGCTGAAGACGTACAGTAGCACCGAGCTTTTGGATTCACAAGACTCTTGCGCAACAGTTTGTTTATTCACGCTGCCCTGACTTAGTCCTCGCAGGGTGTGTTCTAACCTCAAAGATGTTTGTGTGACCTTACATAATTCCTTAATAATCTTAACTGATTGAACTTCTTCCTTCTAATGTTTTTTTTTTCATCTTCACTTTCATGTTTCCACCACACTGCTCTGTCTGTGCTGCGCCTCCTTCTCGTCCTTTCTCTCGCTCTACTTTTATCCTCCCTCCATCCTGCTTTCCGTCACCGTCTCTCTCGGGACTCTGGGGTTTCTGCTCCTACACTCCAAGGCTTTTTGGATCCTGAGAAACTTTGCTCTCTTCCCACAGCTTCAATATTTTATCAGGCTGCCTACAGAAAGTCCATGGGTGCAGTGAGTTGCTGTTGGTTGTAAAATTAATGTGACTGATTTGCATCTCGAATCCCTGTGTTACAGACAATATGCCAGAAGACACCTAAAGACTCTGCACAGTATGAAGAGTGTAAGAAGGCCTTACAGGAAGTCAGCAAGGTCAGTTAATAGTTTAGTCTTAAAGGTGTGCAACATTTTTATTAGTTATTATATATTTTTTTAATCCACATTTTATTTTAACATTTGTAGTAATATTACAGCAAATTTCCAGCATTTGTTGGACTTGATAAGTTCGAGTAAGCAGCCAAGTTTTTATTGGTTCTTTCAGGATTCCTACACTAGTATGGAAAATATGGAAAAGTATGGAATTGGATTTTTTAAATTTCCAGGTCTGGAAAATTGTGGAAAATGGAAACTAGTGTATGGAAAAATATTCATCTCATGAGAATAAGGAAAACAAACAATTAATTCCATAATTTATTTACACATCTATTTACTCATATGTCACTAATTATTATTTAATTTTTTTTTTTAACCAAGAAGTTTGGAAATTAGGGTCTGGAAAAAGTATGGGATTTTCAAATGTGTCGGAAAACTGGAATAATGGATAGTTTGTCTGTGTATGTGTGTGTGTGTGTGTGTGTGTGTGTGTGTGTGTGTGTGTGAGAGCAGGTGGTAAGAAAGTGCAATGAAGGCGCTCGCACAATGGAGAGAACCGAGATGATGTACACCATCAACTCTCAGCTGGAGTTCAAGATCAAGGTACGGATGTGGTGTGAAATGCATCAAACATACACACACACTAAGCACAGGTCATTTTTCTTTTGTAAGCAAAATAATTCTGGGTTACAGCCCAGCTGGCAGAAACAAGCTTCCAGGGTTAGGTCATCACTATGAGGAAATACACTGTGTGCTTCTTGCCAAGGAGTGACTAAGAAGATTGATGCCACCACATGACTTCCTGACTTCCTGGAGACTAGGTGAGCGGCTAACACGGGAGCTAACAAACTTTTCTCGGAGTTTGGATGGAAACAATGCCTGCGAAAAAAAACCCATTGATGGAGGAAGTGGAAGAATTAAAGAAATCTCTTGACGCGCTGCACA
>OOFC01018825.1:28891-39910 GCA_900323345.1 Pseudochromis fuscus
TTTTGTAAGCAAAATAATTCTGGGTTACAGCCCAGCTGGCAGAAACAAGCTTCCAGGGTTAGGTCATCACTATGAGGAAATACACTGTGTGCTTCTTGCCAAGGAGTGACTAAGAAGATTGATGCCACTCCCATGTGTGTTTTTAAAATACAAGGTTGCGTACACGTATAAAAAAATCTAGTTTCTTGTTTCAGTTTTAAAGGGATCAAAGATTAAGAGGATCTAACATCAGGTAGAAACTATTTGCATCTACTGCTCATCAACCAATGAAGGTAGATTTCTAAGAGATTGTAGTAGAAATATCTAAAACAAGTACTAATGACATATGCACACAGGTAAGAGTACACACCACTGTCACTCACTCTGCGACTGTGTACACATATAATACACACAAGGCTTGGCAGGCTCGAGAGTAGTGTGGGAAGTAGCTGTGAGATTCACAGATGTCGGCCGAACATGTTTTGCATATCCAGCTGTTCACACACACACACACACACAGTTATTTAACATTTCCCGACAGCACCAACATTACAGACATTTTTTACATTTCTGTCTTCTCCTGTTAATCATGTTTTCTTTCTTCTCCTCCTCCTCCTCCTCCTCCTCCAGCCTTTCCCCCTGGTCTCATCCTCCAGGTGGATGGTGAAGAGAGGGGAGCTGACCGCCTTCGTGGAGGACAACGGCATCTTCCTCAAGCGAACGTCACGACAGCAGGTCTACTTCTTCCTCTTCAACGACGTCCTCATCGTCACCAGGAAGAAGAGGTGAGTCTGTTCAGGATCACGGTGGAGCGGTTCGTTGCAGGCGCTGCGTTTGATTTAGCTGGGGTGAGCGTGGCCTTGGTGCGTGGAGGCTTTGCTCGTAACTCACGTGTTCTGACATGTTGAGGGTGAAAGTGTAACCATAATCCTCTGGTTTTCACTGCGTGTGAGTGTTTGAATCACATGTGGCCCGGACCGTGAGTGCAGGGCGTGTAATTTTGTCCTCTCCGTCCTGGTGTTTAAACTCATTCAGCTGGAAAGAAACTAAAACAAACTTAGATACAGAAAAGAAATACAACTGCTTCAGTCACAGTGAGAAGTCGTCAGGAGGATTTTGACAAAGATAAGACAGATTTGTATCTGGAGATGTACTTTTATACTCGCAGTAATCCTCCATGTTGGTGTGTTTGTCTCTTTCCATCCATCTGCTAGCAACTTTTCAGAAAAACTACCGAACAGGTCTTGATCAGTATTTTTCAGAGCGTGTCGTCGGCGACAGGTCTGCACGTCTTTGGATTACCGTAATTATGTCAATGTTGGTGCAATCAGAAAAATGCAAATGTTGCAAGAGTCGAGATGTTGTACTTTACAGTGTATATGTTGTCATTACGGTAATTTCACCAGCGCGTCTCCCAGAAGCTGCAAAGTAGGTGATTTACTACATCTTGTAAGAGTAATAACAGTGACGATGACGCAAGAATAGCAGAAAATCACTAAAAAGGATTTTGATTTTATAGTTTTAATGAACAAAAACACTGCAATTGCATGTAAATGTTAGATTTTGCAGGTTAAATTTGAATTTGAAATCAAAATAAACATAAAAAGTCCAGGTGGAAATCTGCAGGCTCAGGTGTTAAAAGGTTAAAAAAGGAGAAAATGACAAGAAAAACCTCCAAAACCTCCCAATAATGGTCTTAACAAACAATAGGTACAAACTGAAAACAATGAAATGTTTCAGGTCTTCAGGTAAAATTTGCAACTTTGTCACAACTTACTACTAATCCTATACTGCTATACCTATAATGCTATACCTAATACCTATATCTGCTTTCTGGTTCATATTTTATTGTATTATCCCTTTAACAACACAAAAAATACAGATATTTAAAAGAAATGAAAAAGAAGAAACAAAGTTATTTTGAGTTAAATTGGGGTGAGGCGGATCTGGACTGAGCTGTGGATGAACAACAGGAAAGGAGACGAGGTCTCATGGGATGAAATAAGATTGTTTGATCCTCCAGTTCTCCTCAGGTGTGTTTATTGAGCCGAGCAGGTGCAGTTACCTGAACCTGCTGCGACTTATCAATCCCAGCTTGTTTTTCTCAAACTAGTCGAGGTTTCAACATGTCCCGCTCGCCATGAATCACCTGCCACGAACAGACCTGCTCATTGTCAGTGAATCTGGTTTCCCCGTCCTCTGTTTCCTCTAGTTTTAGGCAACACTGTGAACTAAGCCATAAGGAGGACTTCCTTGAAATGATGTGGTTTTCATTTGTGTGTATAATGTGGGGGCGAACGCTTGCCTGGCCGTTTCTGCAGGGAAAAAAAAAAAAAAATCCTTCCCATCCATTTTCCCTCTGTGTCTGGAAATGATTGCCCGTCCATTCGCAGATTCAGAATTCCTACGAATCATAAAAAAAAAAAGGGAAAAGAAAAGAAACTCCCTATAATATTTTTCTGGGAATCTGATCCGACACGGCAGATTCCAGCAGAGTGTGGCCTGTGTTTGGAAGAGGGATTTGGGAAAGGGAGTGCTCCGGATCTGTGTGTGTGTGTGTGTGGGGGGGGGTGTGTGTGTGTGCATGCATTTGAATGGGAGAAGCTGTTATAATATTGGTTTGTGCTGTGGGGAGTGCTGGAGTCCTGCAGCGGCACGCTACTCTACCGCACTCCATCTGTAGTAATCAAAACATAAACACACCAGGGGTACACAAGGCCAGCCAGGCACCTACAGGTCACAAGCACTCGTAGACATAATGGTGTAATACCTCTTTCCCTTGTCATGATGACTTGGAGTGTGTGTGTGTGTGTGTGTGTGTGTGTGTGTGTGTGGGCAGGAAAGCTTACAAGCAGCTCACTGCACCGTGTTGCCAAATGCAATAATGTTGTGCGCTTGAATCCTTTCAGCTTACTCTTGTCTCGTTTTCACCAGCTTACATTTCTAGGAATACGACCAAAACCAGGAGGAAGCTGCCAAAAGGTCAAAGCAGCAGCAGCAGCAGCAGCACTCGCACAGTAGAGAAAAAAACATACCTATGACCTGTGTTTTCAGAGCACGGGGTTGTTTTTCTGGAGGAAGAGAAATGAGTATTGAACAGAAATTTGAGCTTCACATCTCTTTAATGAGCGATTCAATATCAAACTGAATATATTCAGATTTTGGAGTATTTCTCAGTTATAACTTGAAGACATTGATCATGCTGTGAAATGTTTTGTTTACTATTTTCTTACATTTAATAGAGTGCAGATGGTTAATTAGTGGAGCGAATAATCATCAGATTAATCTAAATAATAGTAACAGCCTTATCCTCCTGACTACCAAGACTTACGTTTCCTCTTTTCACAAAATGCGCTTACACTGATGGACGCCATCTTTCTTAATGAGGAAGGTACCAAAGCCCCGCCCCTTCACATTTGGTGTTATTGAACAGCCCTAAATGTCCTCTTTAGATGAAAAATGGAGTTAAGTCAGTAGTATGCAGTGGGTAGGAGATATGGAGATTTAAAAGTATCCTCCACAGAGTACAAATTTGAACTACTAGTAATCAGGAGGCTATTGTAACTGATCAAGGACTGAAAATAGATTTTAGTTGATGATCACAACTCTAAACCCGCCACAAGAGGGCAACAGTGTTCAGTCTGTAGCATCAGTGCAGCTGGATTATGCCTTAGTGGTGGAGGATTGCACTCTTTGAGTACTTTCTAGTTAGTTTATATATTTAATAAAATGTTCTTACAGGGGGGCGTTTTCTAATTTGCTAATCCCTTGCTAATTGTAGGAAGGAGAGCGGGTGAAAGCCTTCAGTAAGACTCTCAGTTGGACAAATCTGCTTATTTTATTGACTTCAAAACTGGGTCCGAATTGAGGCCAGCTATTGGAAACACACCCCATGTCAGACTGGGCTGTTGTCACGCACCGAGAAAGCGCTGATCTGCTGAACTCTGGCTCGCAGGAACACTTACATAACACACCAGCTGGCTCCTCTCTCATCTTCACTTCTCCCCCTTTTTCCTGTGTGAATGTCGGGCATCATCTAAACATTGATGATTGTCGCGGTTTCCATCTCTCTCTTTTCTTTTTACTGTGTTCCCCCCCCCTCTTCAGCAGTCATGACCTTGTGGAGTTTTATTTTTTCTGTCTGTCTGTTGACTGTGATCCCATCAATTTGTGTTCAAGTGTTTGTTTGACTATGCCATAGTCAGCACTCGACTTTATGCTCATGTGTGTGTCTGTGTGTGTGTGTGTGTGTGTGTGTGTGTGTGTGTGTGTGTGTGTGTACATCTCTCAGGATTTGTGTGAGGTCGTCTTGTTTGTTAAAGAACTGGTTGAGAAAGATGGGAGCTGGCACAGTTGTGATAACGTGCTGTAGATGCCTGTGCTATCTCTAACAACCGAGTGTTTTTCATACCACTGAGATTGTTTGTTTCTCCCTGAGTAGCTGTGAGAAGGGCAACCACTTGATAGCGATTTTTTTTTTGGGGGGGTTATTTCAGTTTTTAACGCCTCTCTTCTACATCTCAGTGTCCGGACATCTCGACTATTTCTCACCCTCATTCCCGGACCATTTAGCAATAATCTGACCCACTCACCCCACAGACATGTGATTTCTCCACCCAGCCCAGTCCCAGTGTCATGCAAGTGGAATTCCTGACATTTTACCTGCAGGGCTAAATTTACCTGAGCCTCACATCAGGCTAATCAGATTCACATATTTAAATGATTATTAGTTCACCTCTGAATAGTATTTATTTGAAGTTTAATTTTAGGAACATAGTTTTTGGTTTACACAGCCATTTGTTTGTTTACAAGATAACTTTATCATTTGAAATTCCACAGGACAAAAATTTGAAATATTTAAAAGTTTGTTAGGGTTTCCTGTTGGATATATTAGACTAAGTTGTTTTGCAGTTTGATATAATATATGAATAGTTTAGTTTTAGTTGTTTTTTTTTTAACTGTAATATTAACAAAATCTTGCACCTAATCTGTAACTTACCTTATTTTTAAATTCACATGGGGATCCAAATTTACATTAAACATAAGTGGTAGTATAATACATAGATAGAATAATGGGTTGTGATGCATGGGACTAAATTGATTTAATAACCTTGTTACCTTTTCATATAATCAAATAAAATAACTCCATATATTTATTTTACTGATATTCACCTTAAATCCCTTTACTTTGGATGAAATGCAATAATCAGTGAAACATTAAAAGATACTACTACTATGGCTTTGCAGCAATATCTACATAACAAATTCACCAATCTGTTTCCCTTATTTTTGTTAGATCCTGGCCACTATACATATATTGTAACTCTATCTCCCAGTAGGAAAGCAAATAAACCAATTTCCCCACATTTCAAACTGTTCCTGTCAGAGGTTTAGGGCTGTTTGTGGTCACACTTAGATGCACGTTTTTCTCAAATAGTATCTCTTCCAGCACGCTCGATCTCTTCCAGTCCGTGCTCGCTTTCCTATTCAGCGCTGCTTTTATCTGAAGCGTCTCTCTGTGCTTTCTTTCTCCTCTTCCAAGAGAGGTCTAATTGGTTGTGGGCAACTGGCTCTAACTTGATGGATCAGTGGACAAAAGGGGCTGATGGGCAACAGTTGAACCTTGTTGAGAAGCTTCCAACCATGACTAGATTCTCCAACCAGTCATGACCCCAGGGTCTGGAGTGTGTGTGTGTGTGTGTGTGTGTGTGCGTATCTGTGTGTGTGTGTGTGTGTGTGTGTGTAAAAGAGAGACAGTAAGACATGGACAGATGTACTGTTTATTCCTGTTTGTTTATCTGCTACCTTTGTCCCTGCTAGTTTCTGTCCAGTAGCTTCTCTCTGCTGTTTCAGTCTGAGGTTGATGAAGCACATGTGAGTCGTATTCCAGCTCCTGTTCTTCAGAGCACTGTCAAAACACACACACACACACACACACACACACACGTTCCCTCCAGGTTCAGTGCTGCATTAGAGGAACCGCGTTTCGCAATCGGCTCCAGATGTTTCTAACTAACTTGTGTACTGCTGGACACAGGGTCAGGTCACGCTCAGGTAAAGACACTCATGGGAAATGTAGGCATGTAGAAAAGAATTTAAGAGGCAGCTGATTTACTGTAAGGATATGTACATCCAGACAGCTGAATGTTTGTGCTCCAGACTGGCACAAAAAACTGAGACATAATGTGACATTTGATTTATTTTTCCAGTTACACAGTCTTAAAGCTTCTCAGGAGTTAAATAGCGGGTACTAAAAACTAATACTCGGGTATTATTGTTGAACTAAAATCATTTTTGAACAATATTTTACTTCATGTTTTGGATACGTGGCATATTATTGTAGTATAATTAATTATACAACAAGAAAAATAAAGACTTACATTAGTTTTGTTATCTTTAATCATTATATACACATTGTAACTTGTTGATTTGATACAAACTCAGGGAAACAGGAAAATCAGAATCCAAGTGTCAAAACTTTACACAAAAAAATTAATATCAACCTAAATATTAATTAAAATAAATCAAGTTGTAGTTTTAAAATCCCAAAATGAAGGTGTCCACAATTTCTGCATTTTTAAAATTATATTCAGTGATTTTTGTTTTGGTGCCTCGATCCCACTCTGTTAAAGAGTGAGCTGCATCTCTACTGTTTCTGGATGAATTCAGTTTCCCTCAGTTTTCCACTGAAGCCGGTTTATGTTTGCATGTTGAGTGACAACCTTCAGCCTGGATCTTAATGCATAATTCATCTGACTGCAGAGCTGTGTGTGTTTGTGTGTGTCATGCACCGTGTGTGTATTCCCATGCCACCGTCAGAGCCTTTGTTGATTGTTGAAGGATTGGAAGGTGAATTTCTTTTATTGCAGCTAAAGCCAGAGCAGATCCAGAGCCCACCTCATCACCCAAACCTCTGTAACACCTCTAAAATAAATCTGTCTTCATCTCAGTTGAGTCTAGGCCCCTGAATTACAAGCACTTACACCATGTTTAATGTGTTAAAGAAGATGTGATTGAATGTTTCTTTTCTTTTTTTTTTGGTCTTTTGTCTTGTCAGTGAGGAGAGTTACACGGTGATAGACTACGCCCTGAGGGATCAGATCTGGGTGGGTTCCTGTCAGCCTGAGGATTTAAACCTGTCACCGGTCAGGAGCACCACCAGCATGCTGAGCTCACGGCAACCCGGCGCCAACCGTCTCTTCCGACTGTGTTTCCGTAGCAACCACTCTGGAGAAAAAGTGCCCATGATCCTTGGAACGGAGTCGCTGTGAGTGCTTTTTATTTTGTAACCTTTGTCCCTCTGAAATGTTTTATTTTGTTTCACTTTCAGTTACTGATTTCCAAGGTTTGGCATGACTGTGAATCATATCTGCTTCTTCTGACATAAAATTGCTTCATATTCATATCGGTAGTGCAGAGAGCTCACGTGGTTTGGGTTTGAAATGTTGGTTTCCAGTTAAAACAACAGAGCAAGTCTCAATTCCTTGTAGCGTCTTATTGGCTGAGCACTCCGAGCCGAGGTCAGATTTCTACTCTCTTATCTTCCCTTTATATGCTCCAGTATCCCTTTTAACTTGAAGGAAGAAAATCCCTCTTCCCTTCTATCCCAAGCTTTTATTTTGTAGTCTCAATTTACACCATTATGAGTCACAGGGATATTTAGTTACATCTGCTCTCAAGACAGAGCCTCACTGTTGTTGTTTATGCGACCTCGGAAATGAAGTCTATTATTCCGTTATACAGTCGCACTGTCTGCAGCCGTACTGTAAAACAGACCGGCTGGACAAGATAATTGTTTTGTTGACTGAGTGTCTCCCAGTCCGAGCCGTCTCCTGTTTAGACTCTGCTCGCTGCTAAAATTTGTTGCGTGTGCAGCGAGGACGATTGCTCACACATCCGATCTAAAAATACAGTCAACTGGTTTGAAGACTGGTTTGAAGACTGGTTTGGATCCTCATGCCTGTAGCTGCGTTGGTGAAGATCAGACCAGTAACCTCGCTCTGACGTTCACCTCTCTTTGTACAGCAAAGCAAAGATACGCAGATTATATAACTCGCATAAACAAAAGGGATCTGCCATACACTGAGCTTTGTACAGGGTTTATTTGTTCTGGTTAGTGTTAGGATTTGCAGCCAATGCGTGTGCACAGACTCACACACACACACTTAGGTTTATCTGTAATTATTTGCTATGGTTGGGTGCTTTGTTAAGGAGTGTTTTCATATGAACAGGGCCTGTTCCCCCTCATTCCAGTGTAGCTGCAGAACCTCCCTCAGTATCCTCATTACAGAAGCTGTGGTTTCCTCTGTAGGCATGGGTTAGAGTCCAGGAGAAATTCACAGTAAATAGGTTTGTACCACTGTGAAAAACAAAACGTTTGTTTCTACCATTTGAAACCAGCCAAGGTTTCACAACTGCAGATTGTTTTTTTGTGACTGCAGGTGTATGCTGCTTCAAGTAAATGATACTGGATACTTTCTTCTTCCTCTAAATGTATGAATAGAAGAGAAACAAAACAACATGCTGCAGAGATATAAACTGAGGTGTATGGACTAAGAAACACCTGACAGAGCGACTGCAGTAATAATTTGAGGTGTGATTGATATGCTTCTGTGTAGGAGTCGATCTGAGGCACGCTGAGCTTTAGATATGAGCTGTATTTACACGATGTGGACTCCCTGTCTGACTGCCTCCTGTGTGTAGTGTGAGTTGTTGTGGAAAACCCCTCGACTCCCTCCTTTGATAGCATTTGGGGCCCTGGGCTTAGATGTGATGGTGTGTGTGTGAGCGAGGAGGGGTGCAGTGCTTGACTCACTGTAGTACTGAATGAGCTTAGGAGAAGAGGGGAGGGACCCTGGCAACTGTTCATTGTTACAGTGGTTACTAGGCATTGTTTAAGTTGTTGCCCAGCAACAGTCCAGTGCTAAGTGGGCTGTTTCCCACGACTATCCCTCCCCCTGCCGGCTGCTTCACTTCCCCCTGATGCTTCCTTGCCGCCCTGTGTCTCATCTTTTAGACAGCGGCAGTGTCTGCTCTTTGTTTTGGATGACTAGAGAATAACTTCCTTTTCCTCCATCCATTCATCTCAATTCACTGATCTAACCCAACGTGACACATGGAAGTGTGGGTACATTAGCAGCCTCTTCAGGAATTACATGAAGTAGAGCGGACAAATCAGTATTGGGGCTTTCTCAGAAACTGCAGACAGGATCATGACTGCAGATAATAAGGATTTTCAATATACACCACCAGTCAAAGGCTTGGGTACACTCTATAAAAACACATTTGAACAATTTTTATTGGGAATAAGTATCACAAAATATAATGGAAAATATAACAACCAAAACATCAAGGTATATTAAGTAAATATTCTCTCAACCAGCAAAATATCCTCATTAACTCTGCCTCTCCTGTGTTGGACAGTGGGAGTGACACAGAGGTTATTATCATGTTAAAGTCTGAAACGTATGTAATCAGATTTCTAACAAGCTGGGTAGATCCCTCAGTCTGTACATGGTCTTTATTGTGACTGAACAACTGTTGTTTTTATACAGTGTACTCAAATTTTTGATTGAATTTTAGGTAGAATTTTGTTGTATATATTATATATATTGAATATATATTAATATATTGAATGTATATATTGAATATTTGATGAATACTTTTTTTTCATGGTTTTAGACGATGTACTGTACTGTGGCATTTTTATCATGGTTTTGGACAATGTACTATAGTATGGCATTTTTTGATGAATTTGGACAACATAATATACTATGGTATTTTTTCATGGTTTTGGATGACATACTATATACTATGGCTACTCATGCTCTTCATCTTGTAGCCCAGCATCTCTAGGACGACTGTTTCTGCTGCGTACAACAGACAATTGGTTTCAGTGATGTTCTTGGTAGAGACACTAGTGCTGAGTTGATATCCTCCAGTAGAGACTGGTCTGGTACTTTGTTCTTTCGCCTTGGCAAGCAGAAGGTAGCTGGGTTCTACCAGGACTTCATGATCTTCTGTGAGCAGCTGCTGCTCTTGTGTTAAGCCTTCCTGTTGTTGGGGCTTGGTACCCAATCTTGTTTGGCGGGTGATGGTGAAACCACCCCCATATCGACCTGTCGTCCTGGGTCCCCCTTGCCATAGCATCTTACCTTGGACGAGGCACCCTGTACCTCATCCATCTCCAACTGCGATAGTAGCTTCCTGTTGCGGATATTCGAACACTGAGTGAGTAGTTGTTTCTTAGTTAGAGTTGATATGGGATTTCGAGGCATCCATTCTTCCCACATTCTATGCATGTATCCCCTCTCGCTGGGGTTGCTTCCATAGGAGCACCCCAACAGCACCTTGTTCTCCGCCCTGCTCCATGCATGTCTTGTTCCAGTAGCCAACTTGACATCAGAATGTCCTGGTTCTCCAACACCTGACGTGGACCTTGTTGACCTGGGTGATGTCCGAGCCGGTATGGCTCCATTATCTGTGGTTTCGCTCATTATGAGGTATGGCCGTATAAAAATAAAACAGTGTGGTTACAGCAACCACACAAAATAAAACACAATCACACACTGTTGAAAAACAAGAGTGTGATTACTTAATTACAAAGTGCATTCAAAAGATCCAAATAAGCTTATTTGTCTGTCTTTTATGATTGACATCTAATTAAGCCTTGAGGCTGATAGGATTCTGGACAGGTGTCCTTTGATCAGCTGTCATTGATTCTTCAGTAATCTGATGTGCCCAAGGGCCTTGAAGTCACTAAATATAACTGCAGGATTTGATTCTCAGCCACCTGAGGCCTCACCAACCCAAAAGGACCCACGGTGACACTGATGTCACACACCCTTTAAAGACTCTGGAAAGTTCCTGATGGAGCTTTAATATTGAATTTAACTGAGGTCCCAAAGTAACATCCACTGAACATACTGGCAAAGTCATGTGACAGCATGTGAATTGTTGTCCCTGTGACATCACTTCCAAAATGGCCATGTGTCAGGTGAGCACATGGGGTGAAAGTAGCTAATTTTAAAAAGCTCTTTT
>OOFC01018830.1:0-11085 GCA_900323345.1 Pseudochromis fuscus
TGAAGCCAATAATGTAATAACAGCCAATAATGTAATAAATTTGCCCTTTTTGAAATGTATTAGGCCAAAAACGTAATAACTGGCCAATAACGTAATAAAAGTCCTGAACCGATAATGTAATAACTGGCCAATAACGTAATAAAAGTCCTGAACCGATAATGTAATAACTGGCCAATAACGTAATAAAAGTCCTGAACCGATAATGTAATAACTGGCCAATAACGTAATAAAAGTCCTGAACCGATAACGTAATAACTGGCCAATAACGTAATAAAAGTCCTGAATTGATAATGTAATAACTGGCCAATAATGTAATAAAAGTCCCGAACCGATAACGTAATAACTGGCCAATAACGTAATAAAAGTCCTGAACCGATAATGTAGTAACTGAGCCAATAACGTAATGACTTATTACGTTATTGGCTCAGTTATTACATTTGCAACGTTTTTTTCTTTTACCAGGCCAACAACGTAAAAAGCAGCCAATAACGTAATAAATTATTACGTTATTGGCCAAAAGTTATCACATTATCGGTTCAGGACATTTATTATTATTACGTTATCGGCTGTTATTATGTTATCGGCTGTTAATACATTATACGCTTCAACAAGGACCAAGACTCTTTCAAAAAAAATAAAAAATCTGGACACAAACACACACAATAATGGCAACTTATAAATACATTTATATACAAGTTTATCTCACAGTTAAAAACAAAATATAATTAAAAAATGTTTCTTTAATTAAAAGCTGGGTCTCTAACACAGACTCTATCTGAGGCTAATGTGACGTCACCAGTTGGTTTTTGAAGCTTTTAGTGACCCAGTGTGGATATGAAGGGACATGTGAGGTGGTGGTCTGACTGATGTAGACCAGTCCTGTTGATCAAACCAACCATGTCCCTAAATCTTCCTCTTTTTAAAGCCTAATATCTCCTCAATTATCAGTTTTTATTACAGATGGACCACCTGATCACTAGCCAGAAGCTAGTGGCCATTGGTCATACTGCACTTTTTTGTACTTCCACATCACTGCCTTATATTTGAGACATAGTTGCTTCGTCCATTTCTATAAACAGTCCACAGTCTCTAATAATGACCAGGGCTACAGTTGATAACAAATAATAGCTGGACTGGCTGGGGAAAAACAGTGGCAAACAAACTGAACACAGCCAGTCTGCAAAGACAGTATTTCAAAATAAAAGCCCAATAAGGAAATAAGGGGTTTTTGTGTACTGAAGTGCTAATAGAGGGCTTTTATCTTGAAATGGTCAAAGGAAGAATTTACAAGAATTAATTTTTTGAGCACCTCAGCTCCTGATCCTGTTTAAAACATCAAAATGAATCTTCATACTGAAATCTAATAAACACAATGTGAAACAAAGGGCTTCCTCTAAAATAAACCTGAAATAGTGGCTGAATCCTGTAAATCCTGTTACAAACACTGTAAAGAATTGTCTACAATCAGACACTTTGTATTTTCCAGTTGTCTGAACTGATTCCTTGCGTTTCACTCGACACATGTGAAATCCATGCAGCTCGATCCCCGACAATGCAGAAGGTAACATATAGGTGCAGGGTAAGAGCAAAGGTGACATTCATGGACCGGCAGAGGGCTGACACAAGCAGTCGTGAGCTTAAGAAGGCCACAGAAGTCTCACGCCAACAGCATCCATGTACAACTCCTTTAGCAGCACTTCCTGTCTGTCTCGCTGCCTGTTGGTCTGTCTGGAGCCTGTTCTGGGCCAGCTAGCAGCCAGATATCATTATCTCCTTGACTCAGGGCAGAGTAATCTGCCTGCCTGCTCCTGCTTTATTGAGTTGGATAAATATAATATGTGACTCAGCCATTATCTACTACAGAACAGCCCTATTTATCCAGCAGGCAGAGGCCTTGGTGCATTCGAACTGCCCTCTCCCTCGCTCTCTCTTTCTCTCATGGAACTAAACTCAAGTGATGGAAGCCTTTGAACGACCATTCAAGGGATTTGAACCAGTCGCAACATTAGCAACATTAATTAAATCTTTCATGTACTCGAGCTAAAATTTGAACTTCACCGTAAAATAAATAAACTATATGAATTTATTAATAATAAACCAGACACTGAGGTACCAAAGAGATACTGTAAAAGAACCAACACTATAAATATTTAGAATTACAATATAGTTAGTAATTTGTAACTTGTGTCATTTTTTGCTTTATATGTTTAGGATTATTACATATTTGAAATTTCAAAACTCCATACTTTTTCCAGACCCTGATTTGCAGAATAATTTGTGACATTTGAGCAATGAAATTAAATTATAGAATTAATTGTTTCCTTTCATTATTCTTATAACATGTATATTTTCCCATATGCTAGTTTCCATTTTCCATACTTTTCCATACTTGCATAGGAAACAGTTTGGTGAAGGATATTTATACATCTAATAACAATGAAACTGACAAAGGTACACTTAGTCACAGCTTTTTGCTGCATAAAATATTTGCACAGGATATCAATTAACCAACAAATTAAAGCTACAAATCCACTAAATGTACCAAATCTTAGCAATATATTTACAGTGCTAATAAAAATGTAACAATTTTGTCTAAATTAAAAAATACATTTGTAAACTTATATCTGTCTAAATGTATTTAAAGTTTTTATGAATGTATTTCATAGTATTTTACATTAGACCTGTAAATTCAGTTTGTTTTTGTAAAGCTACAGATATATTTATTTATTTAAATACAGGAAATTAAATGTGAACCAGCTCCTTCTGTGATAAAGGGTCAAAGGTCAAGAAAGAAGCAGATCTCAGAGCTGAATTATTTTGTCAAACTACATTTGTTAGCGGTCTAAAAACATAGATCCTCTGTATCAGGAGCTGAGTGTCTGGGGCCTGTGAGCAGATTTAGCTTGAACAAAATTATTCTCACCAAAACCTTTGTGTCTGTACCAGTTTTGGGAAACACTGACAAATTATGCCATCGAACCGGGGGTCAGAGTAAATCACACCTGCCAATAAATGTTGTCAATAAATTTGGTGGACTAGCTGGTGTATTGTGTTTTCTATGATCACTGTATTTCCCTTTCTTTTAAAATGCGACACACTCTTGTCTCAGGGCCTTTAAAGTTGCCTGTTTCTGGAGGCATATCTTTGCTAAAAACAGCAGTTTGCCTCCTGTCATAACACTGACTGCAGTGGATGCTGGAGAGGAGAGAGACAGAGGGGGGAGGGGGGGCAAAGAGAGGGAGAGGTGAGAGAAAGGCTACTCTCTCTTGTCTCAGTCTCTCTGAGGGGTTGACAGGTAGAGAAATAGATCATTGGTCCATGACAGCTCAGTATGACCCCGACGCTATCATGCAGTATGCTGTCTGTGGAATGAGCTCCCTGATGCAAGTCATAGCCGCTCCATTCACGGCCCAGCTACTTAACTGCAAATCCTCTGTTCTCTCCTGATAGATTCACATACGTTTTACCCCCCTGACGTCCACGCACTGTCCTTGACTGCTGTTAATGTTAATGAGAGCGTATTACATGAAGAGTTATTTCAGCAGCTTAATCACAGGACGAGAGCGACACTGGTGTGTTGGCCATGTGGAGGACTGTTCTGCCTTTTTATGATGGGACAGGGTCCAGTCCAGCTCCCCAGCCCAGCGTCGTGGGTCAAGACAACGAATGATTGGGATGAATAATTGTTTCAGATGATGATTGAGGGAAAGGGGCGGAGCCTGGAGGTTTGATCCCGGCAGTATACGCTGGTCTCAGCTGCCATGTAACTGCCAGATCAGTAAAACAGGGATTAACCACAGGCCACAAACTCTCTTCTCCTCTCCTGTCTCCACTCTCCTTTATTCCCCTCTATTCTCCTCTCATATATTCCCTCCTATTTTATGTCCTTGTCTTTCCTCCTTTCTCCTCTGGTGTCTCGTTTTTTCCTCCTCTGTAATGCTCTTCACTCCGTCCTCCACAGTCCCCCCATCTCCTCTTATTCTGTCCTCTCGCAAAGTGACCTACAGGAGACACCACCTAGGACAAGCTATTGTGTGTATGGATTAAAAAAAAAAAAAAAAATCATAATGCCATTGAATTTTTTTATTTAGTAAGTACACCAGAAATAAAAAATAAAAATGTGTGATGTTCAGTAAATCTCACAGTGTAAAGGATTTATCTTTTGTACAGCTATGGTAGTCTCAGGATACGTATTGAAAACGATTAGAGTGTCTTTCACCAACAGCTTTATGAAGCTCACTGACTAGTATCAGCCACTATCCTGAATCTGCACTTCCTAAGTTTCACCCAGCTGCTGGAGGTAGAAGTCAAATGAAAGAGAGAAAGAGGGGGAGAAAAAAAAAAAAAAAGACAGCGTCTCCTTTTTTAAGTGTCCCCGCTGTCAATGCAATGCATTACGGGATACAAAGCAAGCCATTACTGCTTAGCATTTGTTGAATCTTCGAGTGCCCAAATAGTGACAGGTCTATTTCTCCACCGTTAGTGAGAGAGGCAGGCAGAGCAGAGGACACCTAATTACCCAGTATTGTGAGGCATAATAAAAGTCTTGATAAGCCTGGCGACAGAACAAGCTGTGTGAGTTTGTGTGTGCGCGCGCTGGTTTATATGTCCACTCGTGTATGTGTAACCGCTCCTGTTTGTGTTGTTGTTTTTTTATCTGTGTGTGGGCTCACGTGTCTGTTGTTTGGCTTTGGCTGTGTGTGCTGCAGCATCACTGTTTCGGTGCGGTGATGGAGGGGCCCCGTCTCCGTGTCTCAGAGGCTGTATCTACAAAGCTGCAGAGCCGACAGACAGCGGCGACCATCGACTTGATGACTAATGTGCTCACTGAGGAAAAATTAATGATTTCTTTCCGGCCCGGGGTTAATGGACACGTTAACGCGCAAAAATTATTTGTTTAGGAGGAAATGAGTGCGATATATATTCGGTCATTTCTGTAGCACCGTCCAAGAATCCAATATCAAATGGAAAAGACACACACACACACACACCGGCTTTTCCCCACACACTGCCTTTCACCTCGTGTCCGCAGAAGACGTGTCCCTGAAAATTTCTGCCGTTTCATTGAGAGTAATTGAATTTTTGCATTTAATTTCACCTAATCCATATATAACCTTCTTTTGAGCTTAAACAAATACCATAATACAGCACATCATGTGAGTGTGTACGCCCCACCCCCACCCCCAGACTTTTACAAAGAGGAATCATTTGGAGAAGACTGTGTGAAATAAAAGGACTTAGTAGCAGTCAGGAGGATGGAGGAGGAGGATGGAGGAGGAGGAGGGGTGATGAGGGACGGGTAGAGGAGAACACCAAGAACCGAGCGGCAGATAGGCCAATAAATTCTGCCTCTGGTGAAGTTAGCCGTAAAACACGTAGCGGTTTTTATCCATTTGAGGGCATAGCTGTCTGTCTGAAAATAATGCAGAATTAATTAGTGGAGTGGTGGGAAAAGAACCTAATGACAGTCAGCCTACCGGGCTCATAAATCAAGCAGTCAGGGGGAAAAAAACACAAAGGTAATGTCTGAAAGTATAGGAGGAAGCCAAGCTGTAATCATCAGCACTGAGCCGAGGTGGAATCAATGCGGTGTCATTCCCCTCAGAGTCCAGACACTGAGGGGTTGGTCAAAGAAAAACAAAAAAAAAACAAGGTACAGATAGACATTGTTAGCATAAATATGATGGTGAGGCCTGTTGTATCTTCATTAGTTAGTCGACGAGCACACTGCAGCTCCCACTGCACTGCACTGTAGCTCCAAGCATGGAGGACAAACAGTCAAACAGCAGCACCTTTCAAGTTGCCACAGGGGGAGCTATTGATGTTTTAGTACTTATTCTACACTACTGTAATGATGACGTGTGTGAGAGTGTGTGTGAGAGTGTGTGTGTGTGTGCTCAGCAGACAGAGAAAGGGAGAGTGATTGCATGTGTGTGCGCACGCAAGTGTGTGTTTTGGTCTTCAGCCAGAGATGTTAGCCAGAGGTTATTTGGCAAAAACAGCAATATGCACTCTGTCTTTTACTGTTTAACAGGAGCATGCTACCCAGTCCATCTGCATTAAGAGAAAGATCTTCGACAGTGAACATTTAAATTATCTGTGCAAGATATCAGCATCAAGAAAACAATTACAGCTACAGAGGGAGTTTCAAATAAGTGCAAATATGTCCACATATTGATAGTTAAATGCTAATTATCCAGCATTATGTGGGCAATATTTTACACGGGAAAATCCTTGAACCCTAAGAGCATCATAAAGAGGTCAAACGTGAGACAGAAAGATGTCCTCGTCCAGCAGGAGTTGAATGAAATCTTTGGGAGGACCAGATCAGTGATTGGGAAATGAGGAGGTTAACACTGCAACAATCTGTATGGTCATCATGAAGTTATTGACAGTGAGCAAGTCTGCAGTTACAGTTTACAGCTGGTACAATAACTAAGAGAATGAGACACATGGTATTGCTAGTGATACAGATTGACTACCATAAATCAATTTACCGTAATTCCTCAACCATTTGCCCTATCGACGTGATTCCAGCTGATTCCCACTGACGTGCTGGATTCCGTACATATTACCTACACTACGGTAGTTTACAGAAGCTGCTTGTCGGCTTTCAGAATCAGTTGTAATCACGTCGCTAGTGCAAATGGCCGAGGAATCACTTTCTGTCACCAGCTAAATGTTCGGGGTTAAAGGGTTAATTCATTCTGTGATTATGCTCTTAACGCAAGTGATTCAGCTACAAAACTACAAATTATGCCCCACTTCCTCACACGTCACTCGAGGATTACCCACAAGCCACCTTCTTAAAGGTACAGGCACAGGTAAAGTGAACGAGTGAGATGCAGGAAGCTGGGCTGATGTGGTTTTCACAGTGCCAACTACCGGCGGACGGTGTATCGGAAAAACTCAAAAGTAGGCGCACTCGTAAATCAAGGTACCACTACATCTAAATAAATAGTAACAACTCGAATGTAGCCCAATGTAGCGGAGTAAGAGTAGCGTTTCTTCTTCACACATCTACTCAAGTAAAAGTAAAACATATGGTGCAGCAAAACTACTCTTTTTCAAAAAGTTACTCAAGTAAATGCAACGGAGTAAATCTAACTCGTTACTACCTACCTCTCCCAAAGAGTACAATGTTACTCTGATACCTACTGAAATATATCCAACATGGGCATCTACATCCACATGGAGGCTAAACAGCTACATAATGTGGCCACAGGAAGTTACTGGATGACTGAGGCACAGGCTGGATACACCAGACAGACAGAAGATTTTCAGGCAAATAGAAGCAGTAACATGTGCCTGCTGCTGGTGATTTGATGTCCTCCCTACAGTGTCACTTTGTGCTGCCCTTAAGACTGGAAGTAATAAAAGCAAGATGAAAGAGGCTGGCTCACCTGCAGACTGGTGTAAGGATCAAGGGTAGGTCCTGACTACTGAGTAAATACAATGGGATGTGCATAACTCAGACCCCGGAGGCTGCTAAACAAAGGCTCACGTCGCTGGCAGCCAAACTAATGAGACACAACACAGAAGCCAAAAGGATAAATGTCCCTGTTCTCCAAGGAACCGTCCGAGAAGTACTCCCAGCTGCAGAGCTGAGCGGACCCACAAGAAATTAACCATGAAGGAGTACCACACAGCAGGACCCAGGCAGTTTCACACAGCACATACTGAGAAGAGGGTTACAAACATGAGGAGTTGGACAGCGCCTTGTTTTGTCACGGTCAACTTCTAAAACTACTTCAGGATTAAAAAAACAAGCTACACGGATCCTGTTTACACCTGTGTTTAATATGCGTCTCCAAACCGTCCTGCTGACCACTTTTGTTCAGATGTCACTACTGCAGCATCAGTACAGTTTTCACGTATTTTTCAAACAGTTAGCAAAATTAGCTAAAAGAGAAGAGAAGGCAAGAACTATTGTAAATGTACGAGCTGGTCCAAATATTTTGAGCGTTTTTACGACTCGCAAATGGACGTCTGCGCTCCTCTCTGGTGTTTTTTAATATGTGGCAAGCTTTCTCTTGGCACGGCTGGCCAACTCGATTGCCTTTACCCTTCCCGGCGTGGTGAAATAATTTTGCGTAATTAATTTTTCAGGTCAATACAGGACGCGTAACTTTATTTTTAAATAAAAGACAATTGTTTTTCAAGGGAGGGTTGGCAACCCTATGTCCCTCAGCGATCCAATCCCCCGAGCTGCATTTTAAAACCAAGTGTAAACAGGGTCATAGATGAACCAGCAAAAGACAAGAGTCATAACTGGAATATTATGACAACAGCATAATCCAGCTACTAGGGCTGCGGCTAACGATTATTTTAGTAATCGAATAATCTATAGATTTTTCCATCGACTAATCGAATAATTGGATAAGAAATGTTAAGGTGCAGTAATAAATAGCGCTGTCAAACAATAAAAATTTGCACGAGTGTGGTTTGTTGCAAGCTGGGCGACGGGTTAGCTTAAGTGCTAGCAGAATCCCTGACTAACATATGCTTCCCGTTAATGTTTTATTTTAAACAGGAAGTGCTTCAGTGAAGACTACTTTGTGTCGGTCGACTGTCTGTCTTGGTTTTTGTGTACTCACATTTCCCATGGAGAGGGCCAACGTGCTATTTAGTCTTCTTAAAAAAACGTAAAAATCCAAAAGCCGTGCTGTTTTGCATCTTCCCTCTTTATTGGTTGGTTCTGCTGCCTGTCGCTGTCATGCTTCCGCTTCTTCTTCCTGTCCCTTTGTGTCAATACCGTAAACAGTGGGAGCGATACTGCCCCCACTGCTTCCTGTGGGGAACTACAAGTACAGATGACTTTTTCCCGGCTGGTATTTTACCTATAACAAAAACAATAAGACGACGCATCGACTCTTGAATTTCCGCGTCGATGAATTTTTATAATCGACGTAATCGATTGTGTCGAATAATCGTTGCAGCTCTAGCAGCTACGACTAGAGGAAGTGAATCATATTGTCAGGAAGATCTACTATGAAAGATATGACTTAACCTGAACCTCTGTTTTCTTCTGAGGGTTGTTTGGCCTCCATCTTTGACTCCATCAAAATCTTCCTCCTTTCACACCCCTCCACTGACTTATTGCCTGCTGTAATAAAGGCGCTAGCTACTGATGTTGACTGACAGACGGCTAACACAACCAGCTCTGTGCATGTATGTGTGTGTGTGTCTGTGTGTGTGTGTGTGTGATACCTAAGGGCACAAACAACAACCTAAGGTGCAGGTTGTGCTAGCCAGACATCTGTTGTTAGTGGTGGAAGGTAAGTGAGTTTGACAGAGCTGAGATTGAACAGGAGGTATTCTGCCAGCCAGGTGAAGACAAAGGCTTCATCCCGACCAAAAACACACACACACACACGTGCATACACACACACACACAATCCTAAACAAGCTCCACATTCATACAGTAGAGAGTTGCCAGGGTACACTTTAGACAAGGCATGCCCCCATGTGGCAGGAGTCCTGAGGAGCCAGAAAATTAAGCTCTGTCTGTCGCTCTGTTCACTTTAATTTTCATCATGGCAGACACACACAACACTGAATAACTGTGCAGAAAGCAAAGGCAAAATATGTGTTATCTCACTGCAAGTATAGCACATTTTCTTTGTATGTAGCTCTCTAGTCTTATGTGGAATTTTAAAATTGCAAAGTAAAGTGAGATGCAAACATTTCTAAAAAGGAATAACAGTGTAACTAATGTGTATTTCACTTTGGCGTTGACGTACATACACATGCATGAGCAGAAAAATCACAAACAAATCTAAATGAGTTGAAGATGTTTGGATAACTCTGCCTGTGATGTGTTCAGGAGCTTCCTAACTATTCATAGTTACAAACCCTGACTACAAACCACCCATACATATTCAGCTTCACTCAGCAGTTTAATCCTATACTTTAATCCCTACGCACAGTTCACCTTTCACTTTTGGCATTTTAGAGGCATTTAAAAAAAAAAACGAGAACCCAATTTACTCTTTCTGAAATACATTTTCATTACTGTAAAGAATGCATCAAGGAATTCAAGGTTTTCAGTGTGTGTGTGTGTGTGTGTGTGTGTGTGTGTCTGGCCTGTGCAGGTCCGCTGAGACTATCCTCCACAACTCACTGGCTTATAACATCAGTCAGAGCATTACAAACATTAAATGGGCCCCTCACACACACAGTGGGAGTTAGAAAGAGGCTTACATAAGGAAAGTAATTTACAGAATACTGTACCTTGTCTGGGTAAAGATAAGATCTCTACAAAAAAAAAAAAAAAAGTGCAACAAATCTTCAGAGTTCCAGGAATAGGAACTTTTCACAGATGCAACTGTTTTGACTGATCAGATCTTTTTTTATTTTTTTTGTTACAGGAACCTGATGTGCTGCTGCTGCTGCTGCTGCTGCAGTATGTTGGTCATGTTTCTCTTGTCTAGCTGGATGAAAGGATTTCACATCCACAGCTTATCAATCAACAAAACGATCTGGCAGTATATCAGTTTTGCCTCAGCGCTCCATACAGTAGAGGACAATGAGAGACCGCTGGTTGCCTGGAAAGTGTGTTGTGCTGAGCAGCCAGTGATGTGTTCCCTGCGTGGTGGCCACCGCTGCTATCTGCCGTGTGCCCGCAGCTACAGTGTGTTCCCTGTTTTATCACTCTCATCTAAATGAACCACACTCACAGCTGGAGAAAGGTGACCCGACTGCTAATCAACCACCAGAGCCTCGGTTGCACCGTGTGTCTGTGTGTGTACTGCGGGACAGTTATCCACTCAGGCAGATGCTTGTATGTTCGGCTGTATGCGGGGTCCTTACAATCTGTCTCTGAAATGATCTCGAAAATCCCCTCTAAAAAGGAGGAGAAAAATTCCACCGCTCACTTTTTTCTGCCAGTCCTCTGCTGCCTTTTTTCCTCCTGCCTCTCTCCAGCTGAGTATTAAATTCAGCAACTGAGAAGGTGACCTGCGTGCTCTGCCATAAAGAGCAGGGGAGCGGAGGAGAGGGAAGGGGGGAGAAGGGGAGCTGAGCGGAGGCTGCTGGATCAGCAGAATCTGAGCGTTTAGAGACACACATATGTGTATGTGTGTG
>OOFC01018831.1:0-44783 GCA_900323345.1 Pseudochromis fuscus
CACACAGTACAGATACAGGCCACCATTTCATTCACTGATGTGTCTGCTCTGTCAGTCTGGTAGCTTAGTGCTCAGGTCAAATTACATTTTTCTTTCAACAATAAACTACACTGAGAAAATCACTGGAGACACTCTGAACTGTCTTGGAACTTCTGTCTGGCTTCGTCCTGCCATGATGGCCTGATCTCTGGAAACTTGTGTGGATTGTGACGTGATGACGGGTGTGATAATTTGTTCAGAAAGAGATGGCATTATATAGCCCAGCTGAGTATTAATCAAGGTTATACAGCACCAAGAAAAACCCATCCCCATCGGGCCATTTAAATAGTCTATGTAGGAATTGATCAAAAAAAGATAAACTCACTATTTTATTGATAACATGTAAAAGGGTCAATTAAGGTAAGATTCATGGATATCAGCTGAGATTATCCCCAAGGTCAAGGGTCTATATTAGTCTGTTCTATTAGTTGTCCTGACCTCTTTGGGAACCAAGCTCATCTCTCCATTCATCAATAGCTGCTGACAGGAAGTCAGCTTGTCTGTCTTACGCTGCCTACCCACACGCACAGACGCACACTCGACAGTCAGCAAGTCTAGCCTCAGTAGTCACCAACACATACAACGTGTGGGCGAGCTAACACACACACACGCACCTGCTGTAGTGTGACCAGTGCTGACACAGAAAAAAGACTCTGGACGGTCTGACTACAGCTCCCAGCAGCTGTCATCCAAAGACAGGAGCAGGGAGAGGGACGACAGTGAGGAGAGGAGGACAACATGAGGACAACATGATGACGACAAATGACGACTATTTTCAGACACTTAACAAAAGTATTTTAGTGTTTAATGAACATGTTCATTAACTGGACTTCAAATGAAATGGGGGTTTCCTGCATATATAGGTACGTATCTTTGGTGCTACATGAATTGCAGTTAGGTGGTGTTGCTGCTGGTGTTAAGCAGAAACTAAAACATTCATAGTAAAATGTGCTGACAAAGAATAACAGCAAAAGAGACAGCATTAAATTTGCAGGATCAGCATCAGTATAACAAAATTTCACACTCAGCCCTGAACATACCATCATAAACTTACAGTAGGTCATAAAGGTGTAGACTTATATATTAACAAAGACTGTAAACTACAAAGGAGAATACATTTTAACAGCTCCTTCACTGAATACTGGCAGAAGAGATAAAGGGAAAACAAAGTCGAAGGCACCACAGATCATTACCCAGGTAAAACCTGTGATGCTGCTTGTTAGTGGATCATAGTCATAGAGGCACCAAAACAACTCCGGGCTGACCTCTGAGTGTCTGTAGTGAATGATAGCAGGATGCCTTGGTTGTGACAATATTCATCTACACGGGCGATGGGCCAACAATGTTCTTGATTACACTGCCGACTGCAAGTCTGTGAAGATAATAAGACTGTGTTCTTTAAAAAGAAACCAAAAGAGAGCGAGTGTAAACTATAGTTGTGAATGTGTGTCAGTGTGCCACTGCAATGCAGTGAAATGCATCCTGAATAGCAATGTATAAGACTTCCATTACCCTTCCCTCCTTTACATGGCTCTCTCCTCTCCTAAAAGCTGCACCTCATTCTCCTCTCCTCATGTGCCTTTATTTTTCTCTCCCTTTTTGCCCTGGACATCTTTTCTTCTTATACTCTGCCTTCGCACTAATTTGTCCTCTTTCTTCATTTGCATTATCGTCTTGTACTCCTCTGTCCTGTCATCTCATCATGAGTGGAAACTGAACCCTGGCAGCTGAATCCTTCTTGATAGCTGTATGCAGTAATGATTTAGAGGTGTACACCAAACACAGTGAAGGCTGGTTGTCAGTAAGTGTGTCAGTGTGCCACTGTAGTGCTGCAGCCTGAATACTAATGAATGCTGTGCAAAATAAAGAAAACAATCGTCCTATGGAGGATGGCTGAAAGAATAGAAAAGATCAGAAAAGAGATATGAGTTGAGTTTTTTTTTTGTCAGGTATAAATGACAACAGGAAGTGATTTGAGTGAGACCGTATGGCACCTTTGTGTGGTTCTACAGGGTGAATGCTAACGAGGTCTTGAAGCTACAGATAAACAAGAAAAGATAGCTAACAAAGGCACACACTGCTCTACGTGTCTTTCTAGTTCTTATTTGAATGCGACTGTGCAACTGATTCTCCTCCTTCGTCCCTCTTATTCTTCCCTTTTTGCACTTTCTGTCTCTCAGTACTATGCAATGAATGGATGCTACAGCAATAGATGGGAACCAATTTAGATAAGAAGAATGCATCGCTCATGTCTACAAAATGCCACCATCTTTTTTCCTGTCACTTTCTGTGGTGTGCCTTGTAGGTTATTTCTCATCTTGCACTTTTGTTGCGCAGTAGAGAAAAACTATGCTTCTATCTGTTATGGATTTTTACTAAAAATAGATTTAAAAGGTAAAATTGTTCATTAAAGTCTATTTCATGAGAATCCAAACATGGCTGTCTTCAGAAGAGGTTCCAGTCTTCAGTGCTGGTGGTCTCTATAACTCACATGCTGTACATGAGGAAATTATGAAGGGGTCTTTTGATGAGAAACCTCTGCTACCAAACAGTCTCCAGGCAGACTTGACATGCAAATTTATGCTAACTGTCTTACTGTAGTCTTACAGTGAGATGTCATAACTGCACATGTTGGCTTCTGCTGCAGTTTTCCATGCAAATGTAGGTCATTTATTCTGCTGTATTCCTTTGATTTCAGTCCTTAGGCTGTTATCTCTCTGATCTTGTTCTCTACAGCACCCTCCAATCTTTCTGTGTTGTGTTTAGTTTTTTCTCTCTCTGCTGTCTTCGTCCTCTGCTCCCACCCTTTGCCTCTGATGTCTCTGTGAAAGTAGTACCATAATGTTAACACGATGCCTGAGTTAATCCAGTCAATAAGCAGTTGGCTAGTTCAATGAGCGGTCAAAGTCAAGACTGAAATAAACGCTCAACGAGTCGGAGAGAATATCCCATGGGAAAGCACATAATGACAACACAGCGAGTGCCCTTTTCCACTGACTGGACAGAGAGAAATATTTCACATATGCATGCGTCTTATCTTGAAGTCTTCCACACAGCAGGTACTTTAACATACAGCTGGTCCCAAACCCCCCCGACTGGAATCAGGAGAGGAATGACAAACAGTGTGAATTTGAGCAAAATGTCCAATCTGTGCTGTACGACTGGCTGAATACAAATACACAAACCTTTGATGTCAGGCTGAGGGGCTCTTGATGAATCACCAGGAGTTTCATTACATTTCTTTCTCATTACCAATCATCAAATGCATCAAATGCAATAACCCACGTTGTTGCAATAAAACTGGTGATACGAGGCTGTATTTGCTGATGGCCTGTGCCTGCATATTGTTCTCCACAGCATGTGGCAGCTCAACAGCAGCTATACATTTGCTGCCCAGAATCGGACCAATTAAAGCCACCGATGAGGGGATTTAAGCATGTCATGAGATGGCCAGAGAGAGAGAGAGGGAGAGACAAAGAGTGAGTGAGGGAGAGAGAATAGATTACCCCAGAGCCCACTCTTGCTCTTTTCTGGGCTTTGGTGCCCCACTTTTTCTCTAATCTTCCTTTCTGGTCTGACACACATTCCACAGACAGACAGAAAGGATTTACTAGGACCTCTACCAATGAACTCAATTCACTGCTTTTTTTTTGGGTTGGGGTATTGGCATCCTTGTTTATGGTATACACAACTAAGAAGCAGGAAAAATGATAACTGCAACTTAAAAACAATGAAACCAATAAAGGCCTCTTCTGGATCCATGTCAGCTTATGGTCTGGATGTGCACAAAGTCTGATGCCACAGTTAATCATTTACCATGAAAAAGGACAAAGGTTCATATTTCCTCTGCAGTTTCTGAATAAACTATGATGAGTCACAAAGTCTGAGTCACGTTTGTCAACACTAAAGTCAAAGTTCAGCCTGCAGCTCTGTAATTCTTTACAGTGTGGAAGATCAGGTCAGACTTCTGGTGCAACTGTCAGCAAAACACACAACGGTAGAGTAAAATAATTACAATCAAACAAAATATTAGCAAAACACACGTTGTTACAACATGCATGTGTAAATCCCATAAAGAAAAACTGGTAAATCAGGGTGGAGAAGGTATATTATAACAATTGATCAGGATCTTGTAGATACTTGCTCTTAAAAATTGGTGTGGGAAAACCTGCAATACTGTTAAGATCCCATTATGCACATGTGTAACAGTTAAGTTTATGGGGTCAATGTATCTTTATGGGAGATCAAAATCCACTATGGAGGCAATGAAGCACTAAACTTACCACTTACTTAAAAACCAAACAAGACATCAAAAACATCTACAGTGTTTGACCTTTCACCTCCTGCTCTCAATATGTGAATGTGCCTGTGACCTTTCCTTTTCCCTGTAGGAAGAGAGACTGAGAGGCCTCTGGTCTGTGAGATACTGGTGATAATTTAAACCAGAGACACACTGGAGAGACTGAACTGTTTGTCTGTGCAACACAACACTGCCTTGTTTGCAATAATGACCACCAGATTACATCCACCATGTGTGTGTGTGTGTGTGAGCGGCTGCATGCATGTGTGAGTGTGTGTGCTGGTGTATGCGTTAGAACCGCCCCGCCATAATGTCAAAGAGTGAGTGAGGGGACTCTCTCCGCCCCAGTGTCACCCCACATCCATCCTCCCGCCCAAATACACACACTTCACACAAACACATCATTCATTCAGCGTTTTATGAAGTATCTATGGGACGACAGGGAACAATTCAGCCACTGAGCGTGCTCACTGAATCAACCTGCTGACTGAGTCACTTCAATTGACTGAACTTAATGATTATTTATCCGTCCATCAACCAATACAATAACCCTGTTATCTCACACACTCAGTTATAAAGTCATATGTAAGATCAAGAAAAAACATTGCATGACAAATAATTGTTTAGAAGAGTTTCTAACACATTCATCCTGACCAAATGTTTATATATATATACACAAACACATTTAATACATGACATAGGGTGAATCTGAAATATTAAAAATACCTTCAAAAACCAACAAAGGACCAAACAAACTTTGTCCAAGTTCACCTTTAATGTTGGTGCCCCAACAGATGGCCCGACTGCCCACTTCCACAGCAACAAGCTCCATGATGGTCTCCCACTGTGCATGTGTGTCACTGTATTTGTGTGCTTATGCAAATGTGTTGCTGCTGCACTCTAGTTTCAAGTGTGACGCATTAAACACCAGACAGTCCGAGGACACCAATGCACAGTTAAATTTTGTCACTTCACGTTACAACTGAGCTCGTTCTGTCCTCTGTCTCTGTCCTCCTCACACCTTTCCCTCTGTCCTTGAGAGAACTCCAGGGAAAGTCCCTGATGATGAACAGAGAACGGCTCGGTGTTGCTGTCACAGAACGGCTGTGTGTGCACCTGGCCTCCACAGCCTGGACACAGACAGGAGGTGAGGTTGTGTCGGCGTATCAGAGAAGTAATGAAGGGAAAAAGAAAAGAAAGGAGAAAGAATAAGCAGAAAGAAAGAAAGGAAAGAGGGAGGAAATCAACTAAAATTAAATTACTGGTCCTTGTGAAAGTAATCAAATATTTATTGAAAGGAAAACAGGGAACAAGTTATTTGTCTCTGTGGTTATTCTGTAATGTGTTACAGCTTAGGTTTGGAGGTACTGAAAATATAACCACAGTGTTCAATGTCTGCACTGTAGAAGTCTGGATTTCCCTTTGCCAGATTTATGTTCCTGTGTTTAATATTTGGAGTAACCAAAACCTTGGAGGGCAACCCACAGAGTGTCCACCTCACCGTCTTTATGAAAAACAGTGTGTGTGCAGTATAGAACAAAGGCGGGCTGTGTTGGGTCACCGCCTGGCTGCTGGGATGTGGTCCTGTGTTAATGTGCTCAATGTTAACCATTAAAAAGAGAGACCTAAAATTAGCACACACAGCCATAACACATAAACCTGTGAACTAGACACAAACACACACATACGTCAGTGCCTTTAGGTAAACAAATTAGCACACACGCACTCACACAGCAGACAGATGCAACTAACACACACTTTAAGCATGAAGCCTATGTCCAGAGAGAGCAGACTTGCTTGGTTGCCTTTAGTTTACTGGGTACATTTAAGTAGAGGTGTTATCAGCTCAATGTCAGGTTCCTAATACACTCAAGTTAATAGATCACGGCCTGATGCACACACAAGACAGATAAAACCAAAGTCACTTTCTAAGATGACGTTTCAGGATCTTTTGGGTCAGGTTAAAGTAGGTTATATTGGAGCCTATTTTATCTACCCTACAGAGAGAGTTGGACTGCCATCATTTCATTGACGCACAGCTTACCAAAGATCCTGAGCACAGCTGCACTAATCGCTTCATCAAGACAAAAACCAAGAGGTAAAACTAAGGACTATCAATTCAACACCTTGCTTAATAAATGCCTATCAAAGCAGCTCAGAGAGACACGAGTCTGAAGTTCATTCGTCAGAGAAATGTGTTTTGAATTTGGCTTTGCATGCATGTCAGATGTTCCAAATCCACAGCTCACTGGTCTAACCGGGTTTATGTTTAAACAAAAACAGAGAGCAAACAGCGCTGACACCCACAAACACTCATGCGGACATATGTGGCACGCACACACAGGCGAATGCACAGATGACACCCTGGTACTCAGATTTAAAATGTGCTGAAAAGGTGTACTCCCCTCTGGGTCTACACAACATACTCATCTCTCTCTCAAAGAACAAAAAGTCCTGTGTTTCAGTTGATTTGTTCCACACATGCAGAAACATATACACTCATATAACTGTGGCAAAGACAAAAGAGATGAGTGATTTTTTCTGAATTTCTAATGACCAAGGACAGACATCCTTACTATAGCAAAAAAACTTTCAGACAAAACTTTTTCTATGTAAGTATTTTATCTTGCAAAGAAAAATTTGACCCAATAATCAGTGTGAACAATCTCTTCCCTGTAAATCTCAGTGGGACAGGGATAACTTTGTGCATATGTGCATGTAAGGGTGTGCAGGCCTTGAATTAGTCTGTGAGTGTATGCGTGCGTCAGTGTATTTGACCCATTAACTGATCTATTTGCTGGTTGCAGTGATCTGTGAGATTCCCAGGATGGGGTCAGGGTGAACAGAAAAGAACAGAGGATGGATTGAGAGGCACAGAGCTCGTCCAGGCAATGGGATCTAGGTCTGGGCTGGACAGAGGACAGGAAATGTACACAGCCAGGGCTAGTCTTGGACTGAAACTGGAAAAGAGGACAGAACCCTCTCAGAGAGGGCATTGAGACAGTGGGTTAGTTCAGGATCTAAGGCTGCTCTGTAACAGAGGCCAAGGCATGAACTGAAAGGGGCAAAGAGGAAAGGGCCTGATTTTTTATTTTTTTCATGGAGCTGTATGGGGGTCTGTCTATGGCACAGCACACAAAGCATACTTAGAGCCATGAGCAAAATACACTTGGAATTAGATTCAAGTCTGTTCCACAAAAGTCCTGTGTTTGAAACCCAGCCTTGATGGTTTAATACAAAATGTAATTTTTGTTCTGGAGCTGTTGAGTAAAACGACATCTGGGTTCAATATCTAGAGTTACCAGAGTCAACTGGATCACTTTTTACTTTAATTAAAATGGGTTGGATGTTTGCTAGTTCACAGTAATTACATGGCCCAGAGTCAATTAGTAAAACCAATGAGAGAGAGGGAACAGAAGCCTCATTGAGCAACAACCAGGTCATGCATATGCATATGCACACGCTCACACATACACACTCAGGAATAAAGATGTGAAGCATGTGCTTGGCTGTATGTACACATACGCACCCACGAGCACTTGATTTCTCCCACACACACACAAACACTTAAGTGAAGACTTGTAGACGACCCTGTGCTGTGGGTAACATGCCAGACTCATTCAGACTCAAAGGTGAAAGAAAGCAACGGAGTCTAGTGGATGTATACATTCATTACTAACCCCTCTATTTCAGTTTTTGACTTGAAGGATCCCACTTTTACCCTTTAATCATTCTCGAACAATCAACTGCACACACCAAAAACCTAAAAAAAAAAAAGAGCGATGATATATAAACATGTTATCTATGGCTATTTTAGCGACAGGCATAGATAACAGATAACAGATGTGACAGCTTCTGCCCTGAGGTAATGCACTTGGTGCCTGTGCACAGGGCACAGGCACCAAGTGCATTACCAGATGACTACAAACAGCCGAAGGTAAATCTTTAGAGACATCTGGGCTTTACAACCCCATTCTCCCTGGATAGCTGCTAAACACAGCGACGTGGCACGAACAACAGTTTATACAATATCTGCTGTTTTGGGGGTTTCTCTGTTAAAACATAAGAGATAGTTTAAAAGAAAGAGCAAACACACCTCTACATTGGAAGCTATTTTTGGGTGATGAACTCATTGTAGGCACACAAGGGTCTCAGTGGAGCTAAGCTATTCCATAAGGAGGGGCAGCACTGCTGTAAATGGGAGAGGTTATACAATGGGTTGAAGCGAGGCAGTGTATAGAGGTCGGGAAGATGTAGCACAGCCACTTTGTGACAACTTGAAGCCAGGTGGCAAATATGGAGCAAGAAGACGACTTGGTGAGGACACCACTACACCCACACACTGGAATCAATATCTGTAGAAACATCCCTAACTTCAGTGTGGATAACAGTACTCCAAGTATACACAAGTACACTTTGATTATGAGAAGGATTACTTTTGATTTTGATCCGAGCTTCAGCACTGCAGCCAGTTCTTCAGCACTCAACTTAAGCATGTCAGTTCAATAATCCTCTGGCTCTCCTCTAAGGATAGACCAGCAATCATTAAAGATTCATAAAGGCTGCAGCTTACTCAGACATACTGGGCTGCTTCCAGTCAACATCATGCTGGTGTTTATGTTTGGTTGGTGTTTCGTTTGTCTCGACTGGTTCTAGAGACAATACGGGTTTTCACTGAATTTCTGAATTAATTACAAACAGGTATAGTTAGCTAGGAGGCTTTTATCTCAAAGTGAGACCATCTCAAATAGGAGATTTGTTTCCAAGGAATAATAAAAAAAGATGATCATACAGTTGGCATAGGCGGCTGGAGGATTTAGGTAATTATCAGCTCTAAAAACATGCTCGCTAGATAATCTTTTTAAAGTCAAAACAGCTCTAACAGGCTCCTACATGCTAGCTCTGTGGCAGGTGTCCATTTCATCTCTACAGAGTCAGACGTGTCCAAACAGACTCAACACCAGAGCTGCTGACAGAGCCACTGGGATTAATAAATACACACACCCGGGCATTTACATATACTGTATATGTACACACTCACACACACACACTGCATGTAGAGACAGTGGTCTGACAGCTGCCAACCCACATGTGACACAGCCCTGGTTATTTTAAATACTCTGAACCAACTATGATGCTTTGGCTAGTTTGGGAAAGTCTGTGAAGTGAGACACAGTTTACCAATCCTCTTTTATTTATTGTGTTACATTTTCCAGAGGTCACCTGTGTTGGCTATGTGCTGTCCATTGAACTCACAACAAGAGTACAAGCTGGTTTTTTTTATCCTCAAACTGTGGTTTTCTAGGTGAGAGACTGGGCTGTAATGATGGGTCAATGGAAGACTCAAACAAACCCTCTAATTAGTTCTCAAAACTGGTAAAACTGGCTCTCGGTAAACCCATGTGATTGTGAGGATGTGAGCAATCTTCCTACAGTGCATGCCTGTCATCACACCAGTAACACACTACAGCAACTTAAAGGCAGTTTGCTCTCTGTGTTTTCACTGTTGTGTAGAATGAGATGATCTTTGTGTAGCCTGGTTGCCGTCAGCTGAGAAATCTCAGAAGTCATCCTCTCTGTCACGCATGCTTGGTGATTGCAATACCACAAAGAGGTAGCACATATATACACGAACACAGCTATACACAGACAAACAAGCTACAAAAAAAGACTACAGAGAGACAGGGACATACACAAGCCCATTATGCAAAGAGGGAACTATGACGCATCTATAATTTGATACAAAACAGAAGGAAAGAAGGGATGTACATGGAGAAATGGACAGAGAAACAAGAGAGATGATTATTCTCCAGTGTAGCCGCTCTCGTGTTTCTGTTATCGCTCTGTTTCTGTCTTCATGGATTCAATAAGGCTTTGTTTGATGCTTAGCCAATAACCCAACTGGTTGTGCGATGTACTTTTTCTAGCTTACGTGTGAATGGTATACTTCTGAGCACATCTTGATAAACTCCAGGTACAAAGACAAAAAAAAAAAAAAAAAGCTGGAAGGACAGTAATGCAGCGTACACCCGTCCTCTACACAAGGTTGTACCCAGTTGACCAGGTCCATCTGTTATCTAAATTGTTTAGTTTCAAAGCAGCATCACGCTCTGTGTTGGAAACTTCTTCTCTAAACTCCAGGGACGTCACATTTTAGAGTGAGCGATCATGTTGGAAGGAAAACATTGGCAATGAGGTAAATTAATGTGAGTCATTATGCTCTTTCAATCAAATTTAATTAACTGGATCCAATGAAACTTGTTTGCTAAAACATGTTTAGTCTCTTCAGTGACAAAAGCCTTACTGTGTGCTTCATGACTAAAGTTGACTTGAGAAATATTCTCTGATTATGTTAAAATTAAGCAATCAAGTTCAATAAAAACACGATGGAAATGGATGATTTTACTCAGGTTGTTACCATTTTAGAATCAAACCAAGCTTTTCCAAGGTGCCCATATGCACATATGAAGTGCTCTGAATAACTGTGTAATCAAATCCTAGCACCTTCAAGTTGATCTAATTGAATAACTAAGTTAAGATTCCAAACCTTGTTGTCTCCGTTACACATTTTTTTAGAGACACCTCTTTAATAACAGCTTGTTTGTCAGTCTCCAGGGCATCAGAGGACATTGTCCCATGTGGCCTGATATTAGCAGTACTCTGAGTACTTCTATCAAGTCAGACCCAAAACATGTCTAATCATTAACATTTCCCCCACAAGTTTAAATCCAACAGAACCATTAGAGCTGTTTAAAAACACTCTGGCGCACCGCTTCTAGCTGTGTAGGTGTGCAATACGTGAGGCCAGGTGTTTTTTCGCCAAGAATCCATGGAAAGAACAAGGTTGTAATGTCTGCATGTAATAGCTGACCCCTTTGCGGGAAGGTTTAATGTTTACAAATGTAGAAAAGAAGTAAAAGCAAACTGCTAAAAGACAAAATCACAAAGAGTAAACATGAATAAAAAAAAAAACAAGAAAAGATGAGAAAATGAGCAGGAGAGAGTAAGAAAGTGATAAACTTAAGCAGTAGAAAAAAATAAATTAATTCAATTCCAGGTTTAATAAGATTAGATATATCAACAGTAAGTGTATTAGTGTGAAGCAAACAAATTAAACACATTTGAGCATGTGGTCTAATCTTATACATTTAAACTAAGCTTTAAAGACATTATCAAACCTAATTTATCAACTTCATTTACACTTTTTTACCAAAATCTTTGTTACTGACACGACATGTAACACTAAGCACACCAATAAAAAGGTCTCTCCCTTCTTCTTCTAAATATATGTAACAGTGAGTTTTTAAGGTGAAGTTTTGGTTTATCCTTCAGTGCTGATGTTGGTTTCTTAACTTGAAAACTCAAAATGTGTTCTGAAACTTTGAGCTGATATTGTAAACTTTCTGAGAAGATTAACCTTTGAAAAGTCTGCTCAGGTTACTTTCTTGAGAAACTCGCTGCTGACAGATGAGGCCAGCCAGCTAGTGTTTACACTATGCTGAAAAAATGTCTAATCCATTTTGAAAACACTTGGAGTAGCCAAACCTAAGCTATCCACAATCAGCACCTACTGCTAAAATAAACACAGCAGCAAAAGGGAAGAATGGCTGAAAATAGACAAGGAAAGGGTGAATTTTATTTAGAGGAAAATTAATACATATTCAATGAACTAAAAAAAATTGGAAAAATAAATAATGAAATAACTGTACTCAAGTTAAAAAAAAAAAAACTAATGAGAGACTAGAGATGCCAAAGCAGACTTTAATCTACTTTATCAGACTGAGACAACAAATGAAAGTGAGTTCCTTGTGGATGGAGAAGTCCAAATCCGAATACAACAGAGCACAGAAAAACAGGTGGTTTCAGCTAATCCTCTGTGTGTGTGTGTGTGTGTGTGTGTGTGTGTGTGTGTGTGAGAGAGAGAGAGAGAGAGAGAGAGAGAGAGAGACAGAGAGTCTGTCTGGCTTCCACTGTATATTATTCATATATACAGTACCCACATGTATGTGCTAGTTCTACTAAAACAAGTCTTGTTCCAGTTTGTGTCCACAACAGAGGGAAGAGAAAAAACAGTTTGCCTGAAAACTTAAGTCCATCTTTGTTTCCTTAATTCAAACTTTGTCCACTTGGCATTCCACTTATTCGATTTCTTTCAACTATAAACCGGTAATCTGAAACCTTTACAATTCTTGACAATACAAAAGCTCATGCAGCTCTCATTGTGAGTTTATTCTGGTAATACACATTCGCTCCTGCATGCTAATCCTTATTTCTTCTCTAATTGTGGTGCCTCCAGCCTGGTCCATGTGATGCAAGAAACTGGTGCAGAGCTCCTGGTTTGCAAGAGTTTTCTCTTCTGTTGATCTTTATCAATCCATCTGGTTCTCGTGCATGATTTTAATGACTATAAATCACTTGAATGGAGAAATAAAAACAGCACTACTCCAACAACTCATCAACACTGATACAAACAATGTGAGTTGATTGGATAAAGGTGTCACCAATGAATCCACCCAAGAAAACACACGTAGGAGAAATTCCAGGGAAACCTTAACCAACAGTTTGTTTCTGTACATGAGGTGTTTTCTTGTTATTTCAGTGTCTGACCTTGATGAAATGACTGAGGTACTTCGGAAACAGGAGTGTAAATCTTCCTTTCACAAATTTAACTTGTGAAAACAATTAAACAAACACAATGATTGTGCAGTGTATCATTGTACGAACAGATCATTACAATGTTTTAACCTATTAAGTCTAAATTAACGAGGGGAGTCTTTGGAGCTTACTAGAAGAAATATTTTCTGATATTTATTACTTGAACAAAAGATTCATTTAAACATATAAACAGAGTTCTTTGAAACAGCTCAAATAGAGAAAAGCTGAGTAGTGAAAACACAGTAAAAACATCACAGGAATAAAGACCAAATTTTCTTTATTGATATTTGGACCTGAGCAAAGTAAAAATCCAAAGTCTAAGTTTTGAAATGACTTTTCTTTGTTTACATGTTGTTCAATTTTCTGTTTATGGAGCCTCTGTGATAAGACTAATAAATGAGTCCATGAATAACTTTCATCTAAACACCTATAAATGTACCTGCTGTTGGATATCAAAGTCTGCCGAGTTTATAGATCAGCCCTTGAATCTTTATGAGCGATCCAGTATCTAAGAAGCTGTACAGCAGTAACAGCCCTTACAAAGGCAGCCGAAAGCTCTGCTCTCGTGATTAACAGGCTAAATTACCTTTAAGATGTGCACTGTCAAACCACTGGTTACCTTTATGGTTGTGGTTGAACTGTTGTTTCCTTTTTAACTTCAGCTCCTCAACACACACACACACACATACACCTTTGATCTGCAAACACCTGATTTCGACGCCACTACCATGGTGACAGCTGTGAGAAGCAGGTTAGGACTTGAAGGCACACACCAGGACAAGAAGAAGACAGAAGGAGATAAATAAAGCCACCATCCAGTGTGTGGCCTCAACAACTTCGAGCTAATTATGATAAGCAAACAGAAAATAGTGTGTCTGAACTGATGTAGACACAAAGCTATGCAGATGCTTTTCAAAGCTCTTGTAGCAAACATAGACACACATACACAGGTTATGACGTTATTAGCAAATACACTCTGCATTGTAGGTCAGTGCTAAAGTAAGTGGATTGTCTCACTGGGTATAAAAACTGCTACCCATGTTATCCCTAGTGGACCATTACATACACATAACAACTGTTGTGTTGAAGCATTACAGTCCAACAGAGCAATGTGGTTTAGTAACAAATGAGTTTTCAGTAAATTTTACTCCAGAGAGTAAGATTCTGTAGAAGATATTTATTTTCCAAACAGGCTGTTTTGGAGGCTGACCTAAAAATCTATCATATTCTTCATCCCTCCGAGAGACTACAGTTAAATTTAGGTGAATTTAGATCTTTTTTTTTTAACTTTCTTTCAGGTTTTCTCTTCAGCCCTCTGGCAACTTTTCAGCATGCTTAGCTCAATACATCAAAAACGTCAAAACAAACAAGCAAACGCATATAACACACATGATATCTTTACTCAATGTCAATGTTATTGTTTTTACAACACACGCAGGTCATTACAGCAGCTATCAGCAGCCTTCAGAGCTGTACAGCCCATTCAGAAACTCTTTAATCTCGATGGAAAAAAATCAAACAGCTGTATCTACAGGAAGGCAGTCATTAGGTAGACAAAGTGTGCATGTGGGCTCTCCCTGTGTGTGATGAGACTGCAGTTAGATCCACAGTAAGTCTCCACTACAAGACTAGCCTGAAGTGATAAGCAAATTATAAGCACCAAACTAATGTAAAGCAAATAAGGGATTATTTTAGAGAGGAATAACATAGATATCAAACATATTTAAAGGTCTTTGACATATTGCAGCCCGGTAAACCTTGTAATCAAGACTCATCATAATACCCTGGTACAACTGTCATGTGGGCAGATTATCTACCTGTGATAAAGATGTGTCAGGCAGCAGTGTATTAGAACTCATTATCCATGTCTGCTGCTATGCTGGAGAGCTCAAGTGCACTGCTAAGCCTGAGCAACAGAGCACACACTCATGAGCGGTATCTGATGCTGCTAACTTAAAATACAATTTATCGAGAGAGAAACTCATGACAAGCGGACAAAAAAAACATGACGCAACACTTTTCAGCTGACTGAATCGGACTCCTTCACGCAAACAGATAAACTGAGAGAGGAAGAGAGAGAGCGATGACTCCTCCTACTCCTCCCCATCTCTCCCTTTAACTCCATTCCCTCCTCTGTCGTCCTCTCTGCTGTGAGTGAGGTGATGAATGTGTGTGTCTGTCTCGGTTCCTATTAATAGGATGGTGCAGGGCTGGAGGTGTCAAAGCTAAGGAGGGATGAGATCTCTCACTCTCTCCCTTTTACCTCTCATACATATACAGAAGTAAGGCCGACTACTAGAGAGTCCAGATGTAGCAGAGGCGGGGAATCGATGGGGATGGGCTAGAGGGGCTGAAGTGGAAAACAAAGCCAGCAGCAGAGCTTCAAACAGTGCACTGACTGATTTACTAGCCCTGAGATAAATCAAACAGCCCACAGAACTTCTTAGCACAGTGGGGTGAAAGACTGGACTTGCACAGCGGAGTAACACAGACAAACACAGTGACACATGTGCTCAGACACACATGCTGGAAAACTTCTGCGCTTTAACCTTGTCAGTCAAAAGTCATTTAAGAGACGAAGAACAGGTCGACACACAATCCTGCATCTGTGGGGTGATTCCTACCTCTTGAGTTGGTAGCCAGGTCGGCCACCTTTTGGAAAGCATCCAGGAAGGCGGCCACAGCAACCACGGTCGCCCTAGGAAAAAATAAAGAGGCAAATAGAGTTTTTTTTTTTAAGTTTAATAAGAAAAAAACAAAACAAGACTGTACACAAAAAGGAGGAAATTCCAGTGTGATAACAATGACAGAAGCCAGATTTCAAATCGCTCAGAAACACGTGCACACCCACACATCCAAAAGGAAACTGATGATCAACTGCAGTAAAATGTTGGCAAGCAAAGACATAAACTGATCAGATGACCCTATCAAATCATCTTTTCTTGAAGGGAAGATGAATCAAATATATTTTGTAAGTGTATGCAGATATGTGCCTGCATTTGTCCCATTAACATGAACCCTGATCATTTCCCAATTGAAGTAAATGTGACAGGAGTTTCTACATGCTGTTATGTGTGTGTATAAGTTAAAACTTCACTGTGTCCTGCTGTGTGAGGAATGTCTATGTAATTACTTATAGACTGCGGGAATCTGTCCGGCTCAGCAGAGCAGATCTGGAGTTTGCCACACTTACAGGTCAATGAAACAACACTGTGGCAACCTATTCAGGTCCACAATGGAAAGGGGGACCTGAAGCAAGTTCACAACTCATACCTGCTTCTCTGTCATCCTGTACGGTTTAATGAAGCATTTGCAAAGTGCAAGTAAAACACAGCTCACACACGGCAGACCAAAGAAAGGGCAAAATCCAATCCATCATAAAAACAGTCGTGGAGGCTTGGTGTAAGATTACTTTCTGTTTTGCTCATTACAGACACATCTCACTGGTGGTTGCCGATCTGTCTGAGAGAGTTACTCTGCTGGTTGGCATCATTTTGCCTGACTGGTGGGCCGGCCAGCCGACAGGTAAAGCTGCAAACACCGGTCTGCTTCAGAAACAACAGACGTCTCATGATTAAGATCACAGGTATGGAGATGAAAGGATCTCGGTGTGTGCACGTGCATATATGTGATATCTGATCTTCCTAACCAAGACTGGACCACCTATCAGTCAGGTGTGCCGCACAAAGAAACACAAGTGATGAGTCATTTTCCAAAGCATGTCTCGCAACAAAAGCTTGTTTGTTCTATAGCTGAGTATGTTAATTTGTAAACACTTGCTATCTGTCACAGACCAACAAAAAACCTTCATTACACAAGTGGGGAATTTCCATGAACACTCCTGTCAGGTACCTTTCGCAAATGGCAAAACTATATTTAAACACAATACAGTGATGAGTCCAAAGTCTTTTTTTTTTGCATGAAAGTTGAAGAGAAAAATAAATGTGTAGTGCTTAAAAGCTAGGTTTACTCTGTGTATCCAAAGATGCAGTTAAGTCGATGCCAAAGAGTAGAGTCCGTTGTAGGTCTGGTAGTACTCTTTATCACAAAAACTTAATGTAAAGCTGCCTAACAAGTGGTGTGTTGTTGCAGAGCTGACCAGAAGATCCAAGGGTGTGTCCTGCAAGTGGAAAAAGAAACATACGCGCAGGCACACACAGATTCCTTTCTATTTAAAGCTCAGCGCGGGCACCAGAACAACCTCTAACTGATATCTGCCTCCACTAATTTATAACATGTACACATTGGTCTGTGGATCAGAGTTTACATGTAAAGTCCCATTCAGTCAACTCGCTCATTCAAAACAGGTTTGTGTTATAAGTAGTGTGAAGCCTGTTTTAGCATCATTGAGCTTGAGAGCATTGAAGTACAATGTGTAGTAGTTAACAAAAACATGTCATGGTCATCTGATTATGTCTATTAAACTGGTTTATCCATTCACCACAGTTTCACCTTTAAATGTTGTAAAGACTGAATAATCAGGGTTAACCAAAAAGCCTCGAGACTTCTGTGGCTGTAAGAATAAAAAAAAGATAAACACACTACTAACACCACTTCTACAAGGGCTCGGTTCAGTACTCCAACAATGACCTGACTGCTGCCATTGGTCTTAAAATCTGCACAGAGCCCTGTTCTCGAGTCAAGACAAACGACTTTAACATATCTATTCCACAAGGCCTCGGCCGGGCCAATCCAAACTCCCTACAGAGACTGCCATAGTGCAGCAGAGTGCTCTTTATGACAATGATGCATTCAGTGGCACTGCCCTCATCTATTCTTAGTTCAACAGGAACTGGAATCCAACTGGAGTAAATCTGATTCATAGAAAGAGGTTGTGTTTAACTCCAATTATTTCACACACATCATACAAAGGACTCAAGACTGAGTTAGTAGACTAGATGTCTATGGTGTGTTTCTGTAGTTTTTGTGTACTCCTCAGGATCTTTAGTTTAAAGTTTTGAGGTGGTCTCTTTCAACACTAAATGAACTTTAAACCAGGATGATGGAGGCTTGTGTGTAGGCATTGATCTGACACAGCTGCATCAACCATAGCCCAACAAACAGACCAAACACTGACAAGTTGAAAGAGGACTGTGATTAGAAATCAGTTAGCCTATATTCCACCCTGCCCTTGCTCTTCAAAGCTCAGTTCTGTACGCATGCATGCATGCACATGTGTGTCTAATGGCTCCTTAAACCAGAAAGAGCAGGAAAAAAAAAGCTTCATTTCTTAACCAAAGAAAAAAACTGACAGAACTGCCCCAGCACTGTAATTGGTTGATTTCCTAGTTGCTTTGTGAGAGGGGAGCAGAGGGGCTAAATTACAGAGTAGCCTGCCTTAGGACGTCATTACACACACAGACATATACCGCTACCACTGCTGGCTGGTCACTTATCCAAGCCAAGGCGGGAAGGTGGGTGTGTTTGTGCGGGTGGGTGTGTTTCTGGATGTATGTATGTGTGTGTGAGTGCCCCTCTATGTCGTTCAGCCTCCCCACACAGATTACAGAGGTCCGTGGGTTGGGGGGGATGTGCTGTAGTCAAAGGGGCTGAAGACAGGCTTTAATGCAGACAGAAAAAGTCTTATTTGTAGGTCACCACGAGCAGGGCCAGATAGCGTATACTTATTAGAGCTCCAGCGGCAAGGGCATCGTTACAAGAAGCCATATGGCACAACCACTGCAGCCCAGAGCAGGGCGTAGGCCGAGCTGCATCGGGAGAACAGCTACCAAAAGTCATCCAACTCATCCTGTAAAGGCGGATTTGACCTTTTCTGAAAGCATCATATGTAATCCTGAAAGTGGTAAAAGCAATTCAAAGCATCTCCATCATCAAGCTACCACTAACCCACAGGGACTGAATAAAAAGATCACACTCTAAGTTCAACTCACCTCTCCATCGTTCAGGTACACTAGTGGATTTGTTCTTTCAATATTGCCCTGGTATTCAGACAAACAAACACTCTGCTGCCAAACAACCAGTCATTAGCAACAAAGTTACAAATGCTCCCCTGAGCTTTAGCATGGCAGGGTCACATATTTAACCTCTGAATGATGGAGACACTTGAATAACATATCACCATTAATCAGCCTTAACACTGTAAAAATGGAAGAATGGGACACAGAGTGGCCCCTGGGAAGTATTGTTAAGTCACTGAGCCTTTATACAACTGTCAGTATTAGTCTGTTTTTAAGACACGTGGACACTTAAATGGCTACAGAACTGCCATGCATTGTTAATCAAAGAATAATTTAGACCACAGGACATCTGTATTTGCAGTACATGCTGGACAATGAGCTTTTATTTCAGCTGTCATATGTTGTTTGTCTTCTGACACGTGGCCACTTAAAACCAACTCAGAGAGGTGGCTGGGACTGGAATCCATTGTTAGCAGAGGACTTAGAATAATTTTGGCAGGAGGTGTGTAAATTTACAGCATTAGAAAGACAAATTAAATCAGGCTTAAAGAAGAAGGACGGGGAAGAAGGACACGTAATGACCCCTGGAGAGTATTGTTAAGAAATGAGGCTTTTATGTTAACGTCGTTGCTCATTAGTCTGAGGACACGTGGCCACTTAAAACTTCTTGGGAATGGAAATTCCACTGACATCTAATGTGAAAGCCTCAATGAAGTACAAAATCAGTTGATCGAATTCAATTTTCAGTGTAAAAGGGTGCCAGCATGGGGTACCAGTGATGTTATGTAATGGTCAAGGTGACAATTTTCAAGACTAAACTACTGCAGAAGAAAACAGCGCAACATCGTGACATATTTAAAACACCACAGGGCAAACTTAAAAAGTATTTTTCTTCGTGTCAGTACACACATATCTGATGTTTTCATCTGTTGTAAAGCTGATTCTTTGTGGTGAGGTGAAAGTTTTAGTAGATGTTGTGGAAACATGCATCAGAAAAATCATTACTTGTTCACTAAGCCTGTTTTACATTATGTTCATTTTTTTCAATGTTTTGTTGCATTTTGGTACACCAAATACCCTAAATTTCCCTTAAATACATATTTTTTTTGCAATATTCTGATTTTTTATGAAAATCTGGCATGACAAACAAATGAAATTTTTTTTCACATCACTGAAGCAAGTGAAAATGTAGATTCCCCTTCTTTATTTTTAGGTAATGCACAAATTTTCTCGTTACTAAAGCTGCCAGAACCCTACAAAGATGTAGTACGTGCATACAAACATGCTCTCACCTGAGCTGCGACTGCAGTTTGCCTGCCTTGGTGATAAAGTCCTCCCAAATAGGGTAGCTGCTCTGTAAGAGAAAAAAACAAACAAACAAGACTGTCAAAATCTCCTCATCAGAACAGATTTCACCATTCCCACAGTTATGTAAGAGTTCAACCAATATGAAGACAGACTGATGCCTCGCCTCACCTCACCTCACCTCACCTCACCTCACCTGCAGGGCTAAAAAGAACTAACCAAGGCTTAAGCTTTCTCATGCATGTAATCTGTGTCTGTCACCCCCCCTAAAAACATGTTCTTCCATTTTGTTGCCAGTAGATCTTTTCTGGGAATTTAGTTTATTAGTTCATCAGTTATATGCAGCTGAAAAGCATGACTTTGTTCTGAATGCAGAGTAACATGTAATAGCAAAGTAATTTCAAATATTTCCCAACAGCTGGTTTTCATTTTGCTTTTATTTTGTTAAACATTTTCTATTAGAGAGAATGGGACATTTATAATCATGTCCTGCATGTGTTAGGTTGCAAAAAAATGGGTCATAGGTCTCTTTTGGAAAGATCCCAACACAACAAGAGCACTAATGCTATGGTATAATGAGCCTGGCTCCCAGTGGGAGTCTAAGTTTTTTTCTAATTCAGGTCCCGGGCTGAAAATAACTGAAGAGCCTTTTATTGAAACTATCGCTGAGAACAAGTGCATCGAAAAGAAGAGGTTAACACAGTGGTAAGACAGAGTCCGATGAAATGGTGACTACAGTATGAGCACATGTTTGTCACTTATGTGCTACTAGTGTCAGGGGCATGAGGAATCTCATGTTATGCTGTCAAACATTACACCCAACAACCAACTCTACTCAAACCTACAGTCATTCTTTCTCTCTCCTATTCTCTGAGTGGCCGAGTCTCCCTTACATCACCAACTCTGCCTCTACCCACTCAAATCAACCTCTCCAAACAAAACCATGACTAATGAGCTTTCTCTGCATTTGTTCTATCACATCATACCCCTCTTGTTGACAGATCAGGCTTGCACACAAACTCAAACGAAACAGGCAGACTTGTGTGAGGATGTGCTGAAGTGCTGAATGTCTCAGCAGTACTCATAACAAACCTTCTGACTCAAGGAGACCCGATGGCTGCCCATTTGACCTGCACATGTCAGAGCCTCCAGACCCTGCGGGTAATTTTCTACCCTGACAGCTAAGTTCCCGGCATTCCTGTAGGCTACGTACAACAGCTGGGGAATCTGCTAATTGTCTCATCAGCCAAGCTCTGTCAAAAATAACATCAAAATAAGATGCCCCAGTTTTCGGGACTGATGATTGCCCTAGTTAGCCTTTTAATGTTGGCCGATGCCCCCACTTCAAAGTGGAACAAATGAAAAGTTTAGGAAGATAATAAAATAATGAAGTACAGTGCAGTCAAATACCTGCCATAAAAGGCAGGTTATCACAGTGTAGTAAACACTATACGAGTTACTACAGAAGTCACATGGAGTTTACAGGTTATTACTGTCTTCTAAATATACAATAAGAAAGTCGGAGTCGATTTCAGTTGACGTCTAACGTTTAGGTAACTTTGCTAACTATATTACTACAGACTGATGTTTGGGAAGTTAAACTCGCTCGTTTAGCTGATTCAGTTTAGCATAATATGTGTTGGTAAAGTTTCACTGGTCTTACTTTCATGTCTCCGATAACAGTTTGGAAGAGTCCTCCAAGCGCGCTGCATTCCTTCTCGATAACAGCCTCCATTTTCAGGACCAACTCCAGCGGTCAGTCCCGACTCAGTGAGCCGTGTTCACTTCGCCACCTCGGCTCCTCAAGAAAACCGAAAAAACTTCCAAAACTATGCCCAAGAACACAACTAATAATAATAATATCAATAATAAAGTGTCTAAAACTAAACTTTTATCTCTGAAATGTGTAAAGAAGCGGTCCGGTTCTGTTACTGCTCGCACCGTAACTACTTCAAATCAAAAGCAGCAGTTGGGACGAAAAGAGAAATTTAAATCCCCCTCTCCCCTCCACGCCGCCCCGCTCACATCCATGACCGGACCGGGAAGATTCTCTCTTTGCAGTCCGTTAGTCAAAACGTGAAATAATCCACTATATTCAACTGGAAACGTTATCCCGTATCCTGACAGGTAGGTAAATACCGACACCCACAGCTCTCCTCACTGCCCTCCAACAACACTGAGAGGGAGAGAGAAAGACGAGCCTGCCATAAAGCGTCAAGTCGGAACTAATAACACCAACTACGTACAACCGCTAGACCATCAAAATAAAATATGCGAGTAAAGGTAGTCCCTCGGAACTCAGTCAGAAAGATTATTGTATGCTAATTTAACCTGTATTTACTTAAAAATTGCATTTATCTGAAATTAGCGGCACAAGCGTTATCATAGCACGATCATTGTGATACTTTTTCGACACGCAAACAACACGTTTCAATAATATCAGGCAAAATGAGTTAGTTAAAAGGACGTAAATTATACATGCCGATGATGATCTGCTTACTACTATATGAGATGTCTTTGGGGACTTTTTATTTATTTATTTATTTGGACAAGTAAAATGCTACTTTTATTATGAAGGAATCCTCCAATACTTCTGGTTTTGGAAGCTGCAGAGATGAGCTAAACAGTTAGGGGACGCGCGTAGGGGAGGTAATGCGCGTTCATGAGTTACCTTGATGTTTTTCACTTGGCATTTTGTTGGTACAAAACGACGCATTAATAAGTACCATAGCCTAAAAAATAGAAATGGGTTTAACTGAGTTACCACAGTACGGAGCAAAGTATTTTTTTCCAAATTAATTTTATTTCACACTAAACTTTTGAGGGCCTTTTTATACAAGTACAATATAGCAAAGTACCATCAATATTTTGATGATGCGAACGCTATTTATTTCTAACTAATGAAACTGCATGGATGCAGTCTAAATGCATTAAAGCCATAAGTAAAGGATGACACCTAGTGGCAGAAATATAAATTACATTAGAATCACTGTAATGTGTATGCCAAATACCTCATTAAACAAAACAAAACAAAAAGTTTCAATAAGTCATTGTGAATTTAACGATGTTGATTAATGATTTATTTATGAACATTTCACTTCATATCTCGTGTATTAAAACATTCTTCTCTGCAGATATTGTCAGGATGTGCACTTCTCTTTACAATATTATCTGCTAAAACTGAATTAACTTTATTGTACAAAAAGATCTATTGTGAAATGTTTCTAGATATTGTTGACCAAGTTTTCATATTTCCATTGAGTATATCAGTAATACTATGCTTCATAGGCACTCAATGCTGGAGGCAAGACAATATCATATTGTATTTAAGTGTCTCCACCCCTATCATAAAATCCGAAAGACACAATTGCCTTGTCTTAGACATAATCAGAGAGACAATGTTTAACCTGTTGTGGAATCTGGATGTTTTATGGGAAATTATAATGTGCTGTTGTAAGCCAGTACATTTCTGTACTTATATGTTTGGATCTTGAATTGTTTTGACTCTTAGAGGGAGTTTCACAGCTACAGGATAGACCCTGACAACACACTTGATAATGATGTGCAGACACGTTTTTTTTTTTCTCTTCCAAACTTTTATTTCTCGTTCAAAAATGCATTTAAAATGTCAAAAAGAGCAGATGTCAAAAAACAATCAAACATTTTTAATTCAAAACTATTTTAAATTAACAATATATCTTCGCCTAGTGCAAAAAAAGTTGTAAAAGCAACTAATAAATCACATAAAAAGTAAGAATCATGGATTCAAGCGGTTTTATAATGTCTCAACATGGTTTAATACAAATGTCAAACACTAAAAACATACTACTTTAAACTGACATACTTAAATGATCCATCAACAGAAAAAAGGTTCTCAGATATATAGTGGCTTACCAAAGCATTTTTAAATTAATACTTAAAATGATTAGTTTACAGTAAAACTCACCAGAATCATGAATTTTAATAAACAGTAAGTTCAAAAAACAGGACAGTACACACAAAGGTTAAACAGTGATAGATACTGTTATGTGACAAATATTGACTGAAAGTGTACAGTAGTACAATATTGTGGAAAAATAGTTAATGCCAAATATAGTGAGGTGATTAAGGATAAAAAAACAGACTGGTAATGATTAAAAAAAATTAAAAATCTGATCAATTCATATTTTAAACATTGGCTACATAAAAAGCCATATATGTTAAGTCTAGAGACTTTACAGCTCCTTAGCACCAGGGAAACTTTAAGACAGTGAGAACAATCGTGTTGCTGTTTACAGACTTTGAAATAAATTGTGACATCAAATTAATGTTTTGTTGTGCATCATCATTTAGCAGCATACATAAGTATATTTGAATGGTACTTAAAAAGGTAACTATTTTTTTGAGTGGGGCGATATCTAGATAATTAATATGAATGGGGAAAAAAAACTGTAACTCTAACGCATAATTTTCATCTTGCAAAAGGACCCTGTATAACCATAGACTGCACATAGAAATGGACGAAGCAACCGGATCTCAAAAATGAAGCCGATGCAGAAGTGAAAAAAGTGCAATACTCCCGACGGCCTATAGATGATGGGTCCAAAAAACTTGTCGTTTACAATTAGGAAAGACTCAGTCAATAAATATTTTCCCGAAGTCATTCTGATGTTATTAGCTGAAGTCAATTCCTGTTATTAGTGATCTGTGGTCCATGTGGGGGAAAAAAATCATAATGAAGAAGATATTCAGCTTCAAAAAGGTTAGTTTGATTGGAAAGTCTGGTCCAATGAGACCAGCTCTGAGCTTGAGTTTCATACATATTGGGCAGCGTCCTTGGGTTCAGGGGTCAGACCTGCCTCCTGACTCCTGCCTTCATATCTAGATATGGTAAACTCTGGCTCCAAACAACCAACATGGCCGTGTTCAGATCTCCTGGCTTCAAAACACAAGCCCACAAACTAACAGGTGATGTCATGTTCGCTTCGTCCATTCTATATACAGTCTATGTGTAGAAGTGCTGTGTAATATCGAGGGTCCACTCAGTTTTTCATAACTTCAGTTCCTGTTGGCCAGGGTAACAAAAGCTGCAAAACAGCAAAGCTGCTGGTTTGCCACAGAGGAATCAAATTCATTTAACCTCTTTTTACCTTTAACAGACTGAACTCACTTGAAGTGGATCCTTTTAATGTCTCAGAAGAATTCTTGAAGTAACATTGTTATCCAGAAATCTTAACAGATGTTTTGTCTGAGGCAAAAATTTGGACATCTATATTCCCCTCAGAAAAATAATAAAATGTGAACTGAACTGAACTGAACTGAATAGCATCGCTCTCTATGGAGCGATGAACAGTGTAGCTGACGTTTTAAAACATGCTGAAGTTATGAAGCTGTTTTAAAATTAGTTCATGTTCATCTCCTCGGTCACATCCTCCACCTCTTGAGGCCCATCGCCAAACTGCAGCCGTAGCATAGCGTCACCACAAACGCAAATATCTGGGACAAAGAGTAAACAAGTTAAACCATTTGTGCAGTGTGAAACAAAGACAAGAAAACTGAGTGGAGTATTTTTCCCACCAAGCTACATGAACAATATTTTATTTTATTGCTAATAAAAGTATTCCAAAAGGATCTATGCTGTTAAAATTAGTGGTGAAAGCAGTGGTGATAAAATAATGTGCTATACTTTTTCCTTGTATGTAGTTTTTACATTTTAAAACTAAATTGGGAATAGATGAAACAAAGAGGAATAAACTGTATATATGATTCATGTGTCTGCTTATTATCTGTGTTTTTCTGTCCATATGCAGAATGAATGTGAAAAGGATTTTCATGGAGGAAGTATGGGTGTACAAAGTTAATGGTACATTTTTGGCATAACAGATTGTTTAAAATTGTATATCAAGAACAACAGGCATCTTCCTTTGTTGTAATCATACTGTTTTGTAACCTGATGGAGCAGGACACCACAGACATTTACTTAAACATGGACACACTTTATCATGCATGGAAAAACCCATTAATCAGCAGGGAGGTTATTTTGTATCAACTGATTCACTCCAGTCATTAGAATTAATCCTTTGTGTTCAATAAAGTGAAGGGCAATGCAACATGATCATTTTTTGTATCTACCTCTGTGGAAGTAGCTTGACTTAGTTTCATATTCACTCAGACAGTGCTGTGGGTGCACTATGATAATTTGACTTATGCATGCAGTGTATCCAATATGGCAGACATCATTTAAAACGATATAGAGCACTCACCGTGGCCGCCACGTTAATACTGTATTGCGTGCCATTCATGACTGTGAATACGTTGCCCCGAGGGTAGGTTATACACAGGACGGCCTCAGTGCTGTTTTGTAGCGGCTTGATGTGAGCGCCTCCATTTGCTGCTGTCGTCGCCGCCTCCAACACAAAGGCAGCGAAGTAGAAAAGTAAAGCTAAGAAGTGGTAAAACACATCCTGAGAAAAAGAAGAGAGAATACATTTTACATTTACAGCATTCAAGAGTTTACGGGGTCAAATTATGACCCTGACCCGCATGTGAGTAACTATCAGACACAGATGCAGTGCAGTCAACAGATAAACCTACTTTAATTATTACAAAGCCATGGTAGATACAACACACATGACGTACAAGAGAGGATTTAGAAAACAAGAGTGTGTAAAAGTTCAAGCAGTTCAGAGTGAAACTGCCATATTCAGGAAATAAAAGTGAAAGAGAGACACTGAGAAAGGGATTAAAGATCCAGAGGGCGACAGAGGGCGAGTCAGAGAGTAAAGAAGGTTAATGAGAGCTTGTGTTGCCGACTCGGTGAGCTCGGCAGGACTACAGGCGGGCCTTTGTTGTGTTTCAGTGTGAGCTCATCATCCATGTCACTCATTGTTCGGCTGAAAACAAACAACCCCACACGCCTGGCCACTCCTGGGAGCAGGGCCTGGAGCCTGAGGAACGGCTAGCTCTGTCTGAGAGGCCAGACATGATACAGACTGAAGTCTACTACCATGACATACAAGACAGGAACAATACACATTTAGATATTTTATTATTTCATATTATTTATTGGGTGTCTTATGATTAACTTTAGGGTTAATTACTGAGATAGTGGTTGAGTTATTTTAAGATGAGGAAGTTGTCAAGTCTCTGAATGGCTCAACAAGAAAGCTAATAAATCCTAAAAGGGCAGCCAGTAAATGAGTGACCCGCCTCACAATGCAAGTATATGTCTTTCATGAGGAAATAATTTAACACCCACCCCCCTGTTTTAATTACTGCAACAGTTACTGTTGCTGTAACAGCCTGTTTATATTTTTTCATATTCTTTAATGTTAAGGATGTTTCCAGTACCAACAATGTTCAAACACACTGCACTGATGCCCAGTGTGAGAGAAATATTTTCTTTAAGAGTTTACAGTGATGTCATGAGCAGTACAATAAAGTCCTTGTAGTGGTGAGGGGGTGAGTTTCCTCTTGCTCCTCACAGGGGGACATGTCTTGAGATGTGTAGTGGTGAGGTTGTGGAACCGACTTGTTCAGTTGCCAAGGGAAGGTCAGACCCAAACATGGGACTGTGTACACAATTATCCACGGTCGAGGGAGGATGCTGTAATATTTTCCTTCTCTGATTTGATTTTTACTTATAGGAATAACTGCCAGTGTCATTTAAATTCAGTCAGACAAAACTTCTTTTGTTTTTTAAGGAACAATGGATAGTGGAGATCTCTACAAAGCTTAAACAGTGAAATTAAAGATGATTTCTATAAAGAACCATATAATCATTACATTTTTATTAGAATTGAAAGGTCCTTGTGTGCTCAGCTAAGAAGCAGTACTTTACTCCTGAGAGTGATACTTAGGGATCTTTATGATCTTGGTGTTGTTGCAGATGAATTTAATTTTGTATTCTGTCACCATTTGTACAGGAAGTATTTGTTTGATAAGAATTCCTGTTCTTGTTGTTTAGATGTTGAGTGTCTGGCAGCTGAGACAGGAGACACTGTGTCCAATATAACAGGACATTTGTGTTTTGTAAATCAAATGTTGTAAAATGTAGTCCTTGTAAGTGTGTGGAACTGTACATTTGAATTTTTCATGTGTCCTTCGAGGTTATTGTCTTGTCAGCAGATATGTGCTTACACCAGCTTTTAAAAAAATGGCCCAAATAAAATAAATAAATAAATAAAACAAAAAACAAGAGTAAAACATTATGCAATCTATTAGCATTGACACAAATCCTTTCAATTTTCTAACAATAATGGTAACAATGGACAACAGATATGCTGAACCATAAAGAAAAGAAAGCCTAAATCAGCCATTATACTGTATATTAGACTACTGTATCACAGTGATGTACAAACAGGCTAGCAGTCTATTGAGCAGTCATTGTTTGATATGTAGACACTTCATAGCACCAGGTGAGCTGAACCAAATCTCTGACTTTCATGCAATAAAGATCAGCTGCTGCCATGTTAAAGTTCAGTGTGGCCACATATTTTACTAACTGACTGAATTTGCATACTGTTTCAAATCAATGCCAGTTGTTTCATAGCACTTAATGCCGCTTTGCATAAGGGTTGAAGTATTCATGAGTTTATTTTTTTTCCCCAGAAGAAATACTTTAATCCACATCTGATCCACAAAACAGAATTTGACACTTTAAAACTATATTTGTTTGATTTGAGTGTGATGTATTTTCATAAACAAGGAGAGTGCGTAATAGTGATTATAAGTAAGTCAAATGGTATATGACAAATGTATTATTTCACAGTTTATTAATGACCAAAATCAAAACAACTACTACATTTGTCAAACACATCCACTAACAAAACTCTCCTTTTAGTCTTGTGATGTGTATGATGAATGCCACGTGCACCCTGGACACACAGGTAAATACAAAGACAGAGAAGGCCAGACAAAGCAAGATTAAGTGACTGATAGATGCATAGATGATCACATAAAAAGGTGGAAAAACAGAATGATGATTTGTGTATGTACAGCTTACCACAAAGTTCCAGTCGGTGTTGATGCGGTCAGCCAAGCCAGTGATGAAGAGAGTGAGATAGGCCAAGGAGAGGAAGAAGGCTGTGACAGAGACAAACATCACCCAGCCCTGCAGCAGAGGCACGGGCACATTGGAGGAAGCCACCAGGATCCATACTAGACCACCAAACAACTGGGGATAGAAACAAAAAACACTCACACTGGGGACATTGCAGGTAACTTTAATCCATACAACAATGTTTCTTTTAAAGTGGCATCGTGGGGCCATGTGTCTCAGTGGAAACATTTACATAGTCACACAGTGTTTTCTCATAACATTACAGTCATCTCAGCTTCAGACTCCTGCATTTACCTGTTTGCACACTGATGTCAGAGCTCTTTTCCTAAAGTGAAACATCTGTCATGACATGCAAATCATGCAAGTCGAGGGTGTGATGCTATACAGTGAACCTGAGAATTAATGGATGCAACTAAGAAAATAATAATAATAAAAAAAAACAAGACTTCTAAGAAAATCCGTCACATCTGATTGGTGCATCCAAAACTACAAGTATATTTGCATTGTTTTAAACATCTTGTTGTTTTATGATAAAAACAAAAACAACCTGTTGCATTATTTCCAGAAATTCAACCAGGATGCAAATTTTGTTACCGTAAGGCCACATGGATGAGACACAGTGTGGCAAGAGAATGCAAGTCACAGCAGATGTACTCATTGATATGATTTATATCAGACAAATATGTGAACATGGAGATGGCACTATTGATAAAAACACTTAAAATATGTTATGGAAACGTGAAGCAACTGTTATTTTCTGTAGTTATTGAGAGGCTATAATACATTAGCCATGGCTCCATGGTTTCAGCTGCAAAGACAAATAGTAAAATAACCATAAGATCACAGTGTAGAGGTCACCTTGCAGGGTTAAAGACGAGGAAGAGAGCAAAATATGGTTGACACTGCAAACACAAAGTAGACATTTATAATGGACTGCTGTATGGCTTCTTGTAAATATTATCAGAGGAGGTGCTGCTCACAATGCATGTGGTAATTTACAGGCAGGAAGGTAATAAGAACAGGTGGCAACAACATCGCTTGAAGGGCCATTCGCCTTTGCAGTGGTTGTCAAGCATAAGCAGTAAAGGGAGCCTAAGGCAATCACAGTAGCAACAACCAGAGTGTTGCGTTGACAACAGTGACACAGAGAGATCAGTGAGATCTTGTAAGCAGCCAGGAACTAAAACTCTTCATTGACAAAAGCCCATCAATTATTAATAAAGACATAATGACTGTGCAGACTTTTGCAACACCACTGAGGTCACTGATTCAGTTTGCGCTGCAGGTGAATTCTTATAGAAAACTTACTATTTCAAAGCAGATCAGGGCTCCGGAGTAAGTCCTCAACACTTCCAGTCCCAAAGGTAAGGAAATAGTTGGCGCTGGGAACGAGGTGGCAGCGGGATTAGTGGCTGGTTCCGACATCTCTACGTCTCCCTGTGTCTTCTCTCTGTCTCCCCCTCTCTCTCCTCTGGCTCTCACACTCTTGTCTCCCACAAAAAAAAAAAAAAAAAAAGACCCCGCTAAACAAAGGAAGAGGGCATCGGGAAAAATTCCTCCGGAGTCATGTGTCCCCCAAACAGGTCGGACAGGTGCACGGCCACTCCCTGCAAACCCGTGCTGCGTTCAAAGACGTCGCGGAAGCTTCTGCATTCAAATGATCCATTTTGTAAACTTCATTGTGTTCAAACATACGTGGACCCCGAGCATGGTTATTTTTTTATGAAAGTAAAATAATAAATGCAGTCAGTTGTATTTATTTTGTATATTTAATTTTCCATCAACATATTATTTCTTGGGAAACAGTTTTTTTCTGTCTTATAAGGATCAAGCTGAGATGAGCACAAAAGGTAAGACAATAAATTATGAATAAATAGAGTTGTAACCGAGCTTTAAAATAATTTAGAAATGCAAGGATATCAATAATGACAGGTAAATGCAATTCTTCATGTATTGGTGTAGCCAGGTGAGTTAATGGTTATGATATATGACATAAAACAAACAAACAAAAAAACTACATTTATGGCTCCCTGCTGTTTGCATCTTACATGGGAAAGGGAGTGTATCAGGTAACCTCTGTCATAAAATGTTTGAGGGTGTGTTACAGGAGTGACATTACACATAGACCAGTCGCTCTCTACTGACTGCATGACGTTGTTAATGTTGCCTTTATTCTCCCCACGCCCTCAATGTCAATTATGAAGCTTTACAATATCAACATGGAAAGGGTTTCCTGTACTCATATCTCACTTGGGAGAAGTCCAACAGCAAGTGAAGGCAGCAGTTTTACTCACACTGAATCTCTGTGTTGGAGGACTGTGAGATTTGTGTGAACAGCCACCAGCAGACGCCTCAACTCTGAGACATGAGAGAGAGGGAAAGACAAATAGTTGGAGCCAAGATGGGACCCTATTGATGCTTGTCAGGGGAAAACTTAGGGCCAAGAAACAATGGTGTATGTACCAGTTAAGCTTTACACTGCAAGAGCGGTGAAGCCTGCAAAGTAAATATTAGTTTAAGGGTTAAAATAACAGCTCAGGAGAGGAGAGAAGTGATTTCCATACTGACTCCACATCTGCTGCGTTTGCACTAAAACAGAACTGAAACATCAAGTGTGTGGACAGCAGTGTTTTTTTTTTGATGAACACTGTTTTCAAATCCCAAAGTAAAACTGCTATGTCCTTTCATCTAGTTGGGAGGATCACTTTGTAATGCTCAACCACAGTTAATGATTAACTGGGATTTGGGTTATGTGAACTAATGTTGATATAACCTCTAGAAGGGCATTGTGTGCTTAAGTGTGGCGACCAGTTAAAATCAATGTGGCCTGTATAGGATTCTGTAGCGTGACTAGTGGCTATGCTAGAAATCTTTTTCATGGCAGATGTTTTTAAGCATCAAGGCAAAGGGCTAGGAAAGTTTTTGGGAAGCACATGTTTGACCCTGTTCTCAGTGCATGAAAAGATATTTAGCACAGTTGGCTTCTGGAGGCCTCACTGTGCAACTCTGTGACTTCTAGATCCTGAAATACAAAAACAGCCAGTCTTACGTTTTGTAATTTTTTTTTATTGTTTGATTTAGAAGCAGTAAAAAAATATTCAAAAGCTACAATCTTGTGAATTTGAGACTTTTTGCTTTACAACACTGATTATTGCTAAAAGCAGGATAAATAATAATGATAATAATAATAGGATACACCCTTAAGATTAAAGGGAACTCACCTAGTATCATTCTTATCAAATATTTCCAGACAGATATCACATTTCCATTTAAATTATGACAAATTTAAAAGTAGCAGTACATCTAAAGGGCTTGCTTGTCATGAACACATAAAATAACAGCAGATCATTATGTTATAATTGCATTTCCATCAGAAGTAATTGTATATAGATCAAAAACTTGGTACAAGACATTCAGGTATGGATAGAATAATGTGTGTGAACATATAGTGTGCTGTATGTGTTGCACAAAGACAAACACATTTGATCCATTGGTTTTTAATTTTCACAAGTCCATGGGTTTTTATCACTACACAGTGCATCATTCCACTCCCCACTTGAATGTGGCATCTCTACACAATCCTCATTTCCAGCATTATTAGGCTCCCCACTGTGCCAGTATGCACGTGTTAGTTCAGACCCATCCACCCACCTCCATTTGCCCTCTTGCTGTATGTCAGACAAACCAATCCAGGTTCTGTCAGAAAGTCCGTTCACAAAATCCCGCTCTGCTCTACTGGTAATAATCACCAGGTCCGCTCCTCTGTTCTGACAGTCTCTTCTGCTGTCGGCCCAGTTTTTAGTCTGTCCACTTGGTGAGATGTAGTAGCACTTGTTGTTGAATCTTATCCATTCTGGACGACAAAGGTTACCTGGAGGAAGTACAAGTGTATTTTAGTTATTGTGGGAACCAGTTTGGGAAGTTTAAATCAGATTTCTTTTGTGTTTGGTTTTGGTTAAAGAACAACCACTTACAGTTTGGACTTTTTAAAAACTAATCTACCTCTATGTGACAACACAAAGATTAATATACAGCATGTTGTAATGGCTTGTAGCTCCAGTGTCTCACAGGATACACAGTTGTTACACATCTGTGCAGAATACAGTTGTGAGTTGGAGTATTTGGAGCTTTCAAACACAGATTAAAATTTAACTTTTCTTGCCAACAGTCTCCTGTTTCACCACAACTTCCATATGTGGAGTTGCTATGGTTACAAGTGTTTTATCCCAGCTGTTTAAAGTTCTACAAAGGTACTCAGGAATTCAGTGTAACATTAAACACACAATTTTGTCTCATAGTTGTATCACTGACAAACACTTCACACGTGCTGTACATAAAAATCAGAAAGATCATTACAAAATATGAGGGGCTGCAAAAAATCAGGAAGTGTAATAGAAGACTATACTCAACATCAAGTCTCTTGATGTGTGATGCTTTTACTTTCGGTGTCATTTTCAAATTACTGTTTGCAGAAGTGAATCTATGTCCAGAAAGTTTCCATTTCCTTCTTAAATTAATTTCTTACCTAATATGCTGTGATTTAGTTTTTTGACCTCTAGTTGTAACTCATGATGACTCGCAGACACATTGTTGTATTGGTCCTGCAGCAGCTCCATGTCTTTTACCAGCCTGCTGAAATTCATCTTCAGTTGGTCCTGCTTCTCTCTCAGAGCGTCTCTGTCTGCAGTCAGGTTGGAAATCACTGTTTTACACTTGATCAGACTCATTTCAATTTTGTTCTGATGACCAATGGCACTGGTATCTGCAAAAAAAATGATAAAGTCTCCACTCCAGCACAGTGAGGAAAATGTGCTTTCTGAAAAATGCACTGATGCAAAGTTTTAGACCTGAATCTCTCTCTTTATATTGATGCTCAGTGTTGTGGCATTATTGCACTTACTATGGGCCACCAAGCTGAAGAGGATGATCAGCAGAACGAGTCCCACAAACACTGCAGCAGCTATGATCCACCGCACTGAAACAATCAGAGTAATTTAGCCATTTAATTAACAATAACTTGATCTCTGCCTATACATATTTCATCCTGCCATATGTGCTGCCATAAAGTTACCAGCCCAAATACTGGTCATGAGTCCAAAAAGAAGGAGAGCCTGTTTAAACAATATATAATTAATACAACTAAGTCAATAAGTTGTATATTGTTACAGTTGTATATCTGTAAGAATATGGTTTAGTGTGTGTCCTTACCTCGACTTTGAGATTGATATCTTTTTTTGGATTTATTTTCGAAAGCCATGGTATCCCAGCTATCTCCTTCAAGCTCCTCTGACTTGCTGTGTAATGTCGGTGCCATTTGTCAGATTTCTGGTCAATGTCTTTCCCACACTGTTTCCAAGTCCTGCAGCTGACAGCTTTTATTGTTCAGTTTTTTTGCTAACTCAGCAATCACACAAACAAGAGGAAGGCATGTGTTTGGACATGTCTATTTCTCTGCTCGGAGTCTCATTTAAAGCTTTCTTTCAATATATATCTTTCAGGGAAGCCAATCTAATGAATTAAAACCCACCTGTTGAGCCCTGAGTGTCAACCCTTGTATCTTATAAATAATAGATGTTATCCTCGTCAAGTTATCATGCAGAATGTACAGTGGCAAAGAATGAACAAAGCAACTCAGATTGTGCTGTTTTATATTATGATCAAATACTAAGAGTCACTAGAAAGTCACTTGATCATGGCAAACTCCAAAACAATCAAGTGGTATGACCGTTTTCACAAAATTAACTTTTCATCTGCCTTGTTAAAGCCTGATATGTAACAACTACCTGAAATGTAACAACATCCTGAATTGTTTTTTTTTGTTTTTAGTCATGAAATGTAAGAAGTTGTTACATTTTGGGCAAAGTTTTTACTTTTTGGGCTCAGCACTTTTGTTACATTATTGACCAGTTTTTACATTTCGGGTTTTATTACTTTGTTTTTAATAACAGTTCAGGTCGGGCGGCATGATGGTGCAGTGGTTAGCACTTATGCCCACAGCAAGAAGGTTTGGGGTTCGAATCGTAGCTCGGCCTATCTGTGTGGAGATTTAGGGAATGATGCAGTTTTATCTGGGAATTGATCAAACTAAATTGACCATGGGTGTGAGTGGGAGTGTGAATGGTTGTTTGTCTTTGTGTTAGCCCTGTGATAGGCTGGCAACCTGTCCAGGATGTACCCCGCCTCCTGCCCATTGACAGCTGGGATAGGCTCCAGCAGACCCCTGCGACCCAAGTGTGGACAAAGCAGGTATAGAAAATGACTGACTGATAGTTCAGGTCATTGTTACGGATCAGGCTCTAACATGCCTTATTAGACCTTTACGTCACATCTCACAGCATCCTTCAGAAAGTAGAGCTGGCTCAGGTATGTGTGTCTGTGACAGTGGCTTCTTAAACAATGTAGATCATAGATTGATTAATAGCAATCGTGTATCAACTGATACAACTTCACCTCCAACAGAGTACCTACAAGAAGGATTGTTGTGGGTTTTTCCAGTTACGAAGAGACTATATACACCACAATATAACCTAACACCCACTTAAATTTTAATATAAACTTGTAGATTCACAGACTGGAAGGAGAAAACGCTGCCAGCACTGGAAAGACTTAAGACTGAAAAACCTGACAAACTAACTCAAAAGTTAGTTTAATTTAGAAAGTTAAACATCCGAGTTTCCTAAAACTCTACTAAAAGTTAACTACACCCCCAATGAAATTTAGTGTTTATGTTGAAGCAGGAAACACTCGAATCAGCCAAAGAGGAAGGATAAAATGCAAAATCAGCATTTAAGACACATTTACTGGAATAGAAAGAGACAATTGACAGTTTTGTGGCACCTCATATTACTCAACTTATGAGAGAGATTGCTTCCCACATAATGCCAAATGTGTGTGTGTGCCAAGAGATCCACACACACATATCGTCACTATCTTAAAATAACAGGCGTAGGAATTTTTTCAGGCTTTTCAGGAAACACAAGAAACTGAAAAGAATATCATATATTGTCTTATGACTTCTACAAAATAAAACAGGGGTAGAACTGCATGATCTGTTGACCTGAGGATGTAGGTGAAAAAATGACCCAGGCCATTATTTTATGAAGGTGACGATATAATGAACAATGTTCAGCTGTGTTTTGAGTCGATCACAGATTACAGAAGACATGTAAGTCATATTCAGGCTTTAATACCACACCCTCCACACAGAGTTCAGGTTTGCATGGAAATACATTAAGCACAGTTGGCTTCTATGTACTGAACAGTAGGACACATAGAAACAAATCTTTTGGCTCATACTGTAATTTTCTTATAGTTTGCTCAATGTAACTTTACAACTTCTCCACCTGATTCATGAAATAGAAAACTAGTCAACAATTTGTTGTAAATGTTTTGTTTATTTTAGCAGCAGTGAAAGAAAAATATTCATAGGACACAATATTGTGAATATGGCTTAAAATTCTTGTTTAAATGGCTGATTATTGCTAAAAGCAGGATAAACATAATAATAGGATAAACTCTTCAGATTAAAGAGATCTCATCTGGTATCATTCTTATCAGATTTATCACCTTTACATTTGTTTGTGCTTTCAATTTTAAAAAACAAAAACATATTTGAAAGTAAGAGTATATTTAAAGGGTGTTATGAACATATAAAACAACAAGAGACACAGCAAGACCTTCAGTATTGATAGGATAATGTGTGTGAATACATACTAAAGCCTGTTGTTGAGATGTGTGGACCAGCAGGTAACAAGGGAACCAGTTTGAGGAGTTTAAATCCAGATTTCTTTTGCATTTGGTTTTGGTTTAAGAACAGCCACTTACAGTTTGGACTTTTGAAACACTGATCTACCTCTGTATGTGACGACACAAAGATTAATATACAGTATGTTTACAGATTAAAATTTCACCAACAGTCTCCCGTTTCACCACAACTTTTACTTGGGCAGTTGTTATGGTTACAAGATTGTGTGCCAGCTGGTTGAAGTTATACAGATTCAGTTACTTCAGTGTAACATTAAACATTAAAGGACTCTTTAGACCAGTTACATTCATCATTAACCCAGCCTTACAGTTGGATCACTGACAAATACTTCACACATGCTGTCTATAAAAATCAGAAAGATCATTACAAAATATGAGGGACAGCAAAAAATCAGGAAGTGTTATAGAAGACTATACTCAACATCAAGTCTCTTGATGGTGATAGCATGCTATTACTTTCAGTGTCATTTTCAATTTTGCAGAAGTGAATCTATGTCCAGAAAGTTTTCATTTTGTTCTCAGAATTAATTTCTTACCCATTATGCTGTGATTTAGTCTATTGACCTCCAGTTGTAACTCATGCTAACTTGCAGACACTGTGTTGTATTGGTCCTGCAGCAGCTCCATGTCTTTTACCAACCTGCTGAAATTCACCATGAGTTGGTCCTGCTCCTCTCTCAGAGCGTCTCTGTCTGTAGTCAGGTTGGAAATCACTGTTTCAGATTTATGTTCTGATGACTGACAGCACTGGCATCTGCAAACAAGTTCATTCATAATAATGCAATCCTTGAAAATCATCAAGTGACCACTCCAACACAGTGGAAAAAACTATCCTTAATAAAAATCAATTGCTAATCAATTTATAATAATGTATTTTTAATACACATTTAAGTTTTAGATCATATTCTCTGTATTTATACTCAGTGTTGTGGCATCATTGCACTTACTGTGGGCCACCTAGCTGAAGGTGACCCACCGACACTGCAGCAGCTCCGATCCACCACACTGAACCACCTGAACCTGAACCTGAACCTGAAACCAAAACACAAGTAATGCAGTGGTGTAATTTTACTTAACACCACTTAATAAGCAATAACTTAATCTCTGGCTTTCTTTATTTCATCCTGCTGCTGTTTCAGTTATTGCTATATTGTGTTGTTTATCTGTAAGAATGTGGTTTAGTGTGTGTTCTTACACACATCTTTTTTAAAATTTATTTTCAAGAGCCACAGTATCCCAGCTATCTCTTTCAACCTCCTCTGAATTGGACTCAAGAGAGCTCCTGTTGACATTTGTCAGATTTCTGGTCAGTGTCTTTTCCACAAAGTTTCCAAGTCCTGCAGCTGACAGCTTTTATTGTTCAGTGATTTGCTAACTCAGCAAATCCACAAACAGGAGCAAAGCATGTGTTTGGACATGTGTATTTCTTTTCTCTGAGTTTTATTTAAAGGAATAGAAAACCTATGATCAAAATACAGATTGGAAGGTAGATTGTGACAAAAACTGAAAATAAAGTCAAAATTACTACATCATGGATGATTTTGTGGAGGCTGCCATTTTAAATGAGCACATATGATGTCAGAGCTTTTCAACCATCATCAGAAAAGTGGGAGGATTTTTCTGATTGGTTGGAATGCTCTGACATCACATGGGCCCAGCATGTGGAAGCTACATGTAGCCAGTTAGACTGCATCATAGCAGACAACAAACAACAAAGTTGTGGCAATGAAAGAACTTTTTCATAAATCACCAAATATATCTAAAATGTTTTCTCAATGCTTCTCAATATTACTGCTATCAGCCTGGTATGTAAAATTGTTGATATATATCGATTATATATTGTGAAGTGTAGCTGATATTTTGCTGATCAGACATTATTTTTATTTACCCTTTTCATTTACATTTGCTATTTACATTTTATTGCTGTATGATTGTACTAATAAATCAGTGATATAGTTTTTATGTGCATCAGAGTTGTAGATTCAACCTTTAAAGATGGCACAGTCACAGGGCGGTCAAGAAACCTTTTACTTCCTGTGTGAAATAACAGGATATCATCTCTTGTGTGCCTAACTCTGCAAATCTTTTGTCGCACAATCTTTCAGGGAAGCCAGTGAGATAACTTAAAACTCACCTCTTGAGCCCTGATTGTCAACTTTTGCATCCTTTTGAATAATAGTTGTTATCCAAGTAATCCTGTGGCATATACAGTGGCAAAGAAACTCAAATAGAGCAGTTCTGCAATAAGGATGTCACTTGTATATTTTGTTATGAATAATAAAGACAAGACAAGAATGTTTTTTTGGGGTTTTTTTTTTAATGGAAACTCATAGTCACCAACGTCATGAAATCATTCAGTTTCAATTTACACAATCAAGACAAGAGGCTGTACTTAGGCTACAGCTACATGTTAAAGCTAGCATGGCATTGTGCACACTCACAATTTAACATGCCAGTGTTAAACAGCTGTTCCATATGTTAGCAGACTAATATTAGTGCAAAACATAAGACCACAAAGCAACAAAGTGCATCACAAAGGTGCTATTGTATTAGATGTCTCACTAACAGTGAACAGCAGAGGGCGACACAGACATCATCATAACAGCTACACATCAGGAAAAACCTTCTCTAGAGTTTGAGTGAGCCCAGTTTTCTGAATTGTTTGTCTCAAGAAAGAACAATGTAGCAATTAGGCTGCAGTGAGGTCAGTAGCTACACAAGCCTGAATCAAAGTGATCTGCATGGTCTGATGTCTAATTACTGTGATCCAATACAAACAATAAATCTTACAATGATTTTAGTTTTTGGCTGACGTATTTTAAATTTCTACTGTCTAACATGAGACATCCTGGTATCACTGGATTCCTAATGTGCAGCCTACGTTAATGGTAAACAAAAAATCACTACTTTATCCAGTAAACCTTTGGTGAAATGCTTAAATAGTAAAATAAATGAGATCTTTAATACTTTCTACAGAATGGACCCTGTGTATTTTGGCTGCTATGCTACTAACATTTCCTCTATTGTCCACACCAGAATAAATAGAAGCTGATGTAATAAACTCATAAAGACTTTTGACAAGAATAGGTCCACATACACGTGTATAATATGAGCAATGTTCAGCTTTGTTTTGTGTGTATGAAATCAGAGAGTACAGAAGACATGTAAGCCATATTCGGACTTTAATATGATTCCCTCTACACAAAGTTCTGGTTCACCACAGGAGGAGGTTCAGAGATGAATGACTAACTGCTCCACTGACCATCACAGGGGGTCCTTCCTTCCTTTGTTTGTGTAGTCATACAATCGCTCCTCTTTCTGCTGAGGTTGTACAATTTCACAACTTCCGTCATCGTGAGCGAATGGTACATAAGCAATTTTGCTCCAGGGATTAATACAGTTTTTGATTCAGAAAAATAATAAAACAGAAATGTGTCCTCTGACTTCTCCTCTCTGTGTATCATGATGCCACAAGTGCCTGATACAAACTAGAAAGTTAAAAGCCTTAACAGCAGTAAATACAATCAAATATTCAAAAATCACATTATTAGAAAATAATACACTTCATTGGAAACCAAAACTGTGTTTGTAATGTGAAAATGTACTAAATGTGAAACTCTGAGAGTCATTTGTGATGAATTGGTGGTCATTTTGAAGAAAGACCTTGACCTTGAGCATTACAAATCAGACCTAATTTTCCTTTCATAATAAAGGGTGATGGCTGAAATCTGATATTTCCTATATTTCTATGGAGTAAACTAAATATTGATCAGTTGGGGGGTGTCTGGATATACTCCTCTGTTGCTTTCTACTATCACCTAACTGAGGGCAAACACATGCAAACTACCAATCCGATAAACTCATTTTAATCTGATTACCGTATTTTCCGGACTATAAGCCGCTACTTTTTTCTGACGCTTTGAACCCTGCAGCTTAAACACCGCAGGTTATGTATCGGCGTCACGAAGCTCGTTAGCTTTTTACAAGCTAGCAAGCTCCGTGCCGCCGATACATTTAGCCTCGTCACATCAGACCCGGTCAGAGTGGACGACATGAAACTGTTCAAATAAATTCAATAGCGGCTTATAGACAGGTGCACTCAATAGTCCTGAAAATACGGTAATCAATACCAAGAAATATTTTTGCATTATTTTTTGAATCTGCCTACTCCATATAATATGTAATGTCAGAATGCCGTCTATATTGTAAGGCTATGTGTTATGTCTTGTTAAGTCATGCTCATGATGGTGATGATGATGATGATGAGGCAGGTGTCCCTCTTCCTCCTCCTCCTCCTCTTCTCCTGCTCTTCGGGAACTCACACATGAAAAACATGGTGGCTTCACAGTCCACATGAGCCCACGTCCCAGTGCTGAGCAGCTCCACACAGCTGGAGTTTGTGGTGGCAGATAATAGCTCCTCCTCCGGGCTCCAGGCTGAAAACCCCTGCAGAGGGCTGGAGTCTGCATATACATAACCTCTTGTCCCATCCTGATGACAAGAACAACCCAGAGATAATAATCAATTAAGCAGGTTTATTCAGCTGAGCTCAAATATAGCATTAGCTTATCATCACCGAGAACTTACTGTGTCCCTGTTTTGAGCATGCACTCCAATATGAACCTTTGTCAGTCCAGCCTGGCTGACGTAGTCTGCCATGACACGGTTGGTGTTGCTGGTTTTTGGCATGGCCAGGGTGCCTCCTCTTAACTTGCAGTTCATTGAAGCCTCTCTGAACCTCTTGGACTCCTTCACCAGGAGGTAGTATCGCTCTTCTGTTTCCCTCAAACCCAAGACGACTGCACGGGACAGGTGAGGGTGAAAGGGTTAAAGGTCATCAGGAAACATAAAGTGAGAGTCTTCCCGTGATAAATGACGGTATTATGCTTTACAAAAGTCAACAATTTAAAAGCCTATAGATCAGCAATGTGGCAGGAAACTGGATACAATCATTGCCTGAAGATATTTTTACAGTAGAGTATGACAGTATAAACTAAGATCTTTATTGTTACTGCCAGTTGTTTCCACAGTTTCAAGAACATATGACCCACCTGCTCCCACTGATAGTGTTTGCATAACAGCGTATGTTAGAAAATATCAATGATGACTCACCATTTTTCACAAACTTGACGGCGTTCCTCAGTTTTCCTACATTAACATCCAGCTGTCCAACCACCTTCCTGTACCTGCCGCAGTCACATGTCGTGCCTGATGGATGAAACGAGGGTTAGCGTGGCTCTTGTTGTTTGTTTCTCTGAATATTTAGGGTGACCCTTGACCCTATCTGCATAATGTCTGATGGGCCACCTCACTGTAAACAGCTAAGTTGTATTAAATGCAGCTCTACTGTGTTGCTACATAGAGATGGGAACGTCTTTATAAATTATTTCTTTAGGACACCAACAAATGAATATTGAGTTTATTGAGCTCTATTCCAGATACATCCCAAGACATTTGTTGGATAGGCTGTTAAAATGGTCACATACAGGACTGAAAATAAGTGTTTGTTACTCACCTGGTTTCCCCTTTAAACCAGTGGGCCCAACCAAACCTGCATCACCTTTGTCACCTATGAGAAAATAAAAAACTGTTTAATTTTTTAATTTCATTTTGAGGGGGCAGGGACTAATATACACTAATTAAAAAGATTTTTAAAAAACAACAACATTAAAAAAGCCCCTCAAAAACCCAGTACTAACTACAAATTAACAATGTATTATTAACTTCGTGATGTTGTCACAAAAGACGACCAGCAGATGGCGGTGTCATACATTAAAATACACATGGCTGCACACTGGTACAGATTCAGTTGGATTTAACTGAAAATCACTCAGATTTAATTATTCCAAAAATGTTAATAACAACATACATACATTTTTTTTTAAAAATCAGACATGACACCAAATGTCTAATGTGTGTTGAATGTAATCAAGAATATATTGAAAAATATATTTACTCCAACTTAAGCTTCATTGTGGAAAATAACCCAACTGGCAGTTACAAATTTTGGGGAAGTGGGCTGCAGTACAAACATCACAGTGGCCTACTTTTGTATGAGGAACAGACAAAAAAGGGACATATTATACAGTCTGTTCAGCCTGTATTGTGATGTATAAACAGTTACATTTTGTCAGCATGTCTGTCATTTATGTTAATATGCCTCCAGATATTCCCTCCAGTGTCATATCTGTATACAAGTATCATAATAAACTAAATACAGATTTTTTCTAATGTAGACATGGAAATTAAAGTTATTTTATGAGTAAGCCTGTACTGACCAACAGTCTGTAAACAAGTAACCGAATTTTACTTTCTAATTTTATTAAAGCTGGCACTGCCCTAAAAGCTGAAAAGTGTTTTTTTCCCCAAGGTGTTTTATGAGCTACAGGCACTCAGGATCAAGTAAAATCCAAAGCTGTGACCTCACTCCTTTGCCTGAGATGGCTGATGCACAGCCACTTTCCTGTAAGCGAATTAAACATAATGAATACTGAGAAAAGTGAATGTCTAGAAAGGCAGGGGAACATGACTGCTCATAAAAACAAAAATAAAGATAGAAATTCAACCACCCTGGGCAGAGCAGCTGCATGACATCATATCATAGGATTACATTTTTTCTACTATCTTTGGAGGCGATAACTTAAACCATGGAAGAAATAGGAGAAATATGGACTTCACAGGAAAAGTGTCTCTTACATTCGAAACCACTTAAAGAGCTGCTTCAAAGCAACTTATGTAGAGATGTTTATACTTGTGTTGAGTCTATCACCATGTAGCTCAGGAGGGATTTAGGAAAAGGTGTATTTCTTTAGTGTTTACACCTACTTTACCGAACAAGGATAAACTTATACAAGTGATGGGTATAAAGTTTAAATAAATGTTCATCAATCTTTCTCTCTTTTTAAAAAAAATCCAGGATCGTAAGAATTGATTTTCTTCTTGATGCACTTTATCATGTGATTACTCTAAACATTGCACTTGAGTAATAAAACTTTTTCCTGCAGTATGGTTTTTACTTGATGGGAAAGACAGTAGAAAGAAAGAATGAAGGATGTAGAGAAAATAACAGTATTCAGCTACATATAAGAAAGGTGAACTTTAAAGTTAGGTTTAAATAGCGTTCCTCTGTTGTACCTCTGTCTCCAATAGGCCCCATCTTTCCTGTGTGGCCCATGTCTCCTTTAAGGCCTGACTCTCCTGGTACTCCTGTGAAAGAAAGAGTAAATATATCATCACAACCTGGAAAATCCCATGTTGTTTGCTATATATTCTGTCATTCCAGCTGGTCATAGTCATAGCTTTTATAATGGTTTTTATATTTTAGTGTGTTATAGCCAGTGTTAGTGCCGTCTGCCCCATCCAAAACCTTTTAGATTATCACTGCCAGCTCTGAGGCTTTGCATAGTTTAGTTCCTCAACTCATGCTGTGATTATTATTATTATTCCAGGAGATAAACTGGAGGGGGAAAAAAAAAAAATCTTGTTTTGTTTTAGACGCAAACTAAAGTTGTGTTAAAAGTTGAAAGTCTTTAAGTTTGTGAGAATCTATATTATCGACTGATATACTGAGAAAGTGCATGATTTTGGATGTTGCAGTGAAAAGGATTGTGAGTGAAAGTGAGAGAGAGTGTGTGTGTGTGTGTGCGTGTGTGTGTGCGGGAAAACTACAGCACAGACTAAGGCTTCCTGCCAGCCCCTGAATGAGTGTTTCCTCAGGAAACTATTCAACTGGAAATTGATGGCGTTTAAAATACTAAGTGAC
>OOFC01018831.1:51116-65048 GCA_900323345.1 Pseudochromis fuscus
ATTGATTAAAAGTAAATTTGTTCATTTGTCATAATGAATGTGCTGATGTACTGGAATTTTGTTTTTGATGAATCAGCGGAAACATTATGTAAATATTCAGGCTTAATGGAAAGTGTGTAATACTGAAAACATTTTTTATTCAGAGGAGACTGGGATGTTTCCTTAACATCAAGGAAGTATCACCTCTGGACCAGCGATCATTTTCTTCTATTCCCCTCGTCTCCTTTCTTACTCTTCTTCCCACCCTTCAGGCCACAAAACATTTGGTACACACATACAGACACACACACATGCACACACTAACAAGAGTACATGCCCACAAACACACAAAGCGTGCATGCACAAGAATGAAAACGCTGCGTGCAAACAGATTCTTGCCTAATTGCATCTTCTGGTTTGTCACTATGTGATGAAAACATACAGGGATTACAGGGTTTGGAGGCCTCAGAGGGACAGAGTGCAAACAGGGAGGAAAATGTCAGGAGGAGATAATGAGAGAATGAGCTCTAATAGGAGAAGAAGACAGGAGGACGAGAGACAGAGCAAGGAACAAAGAGGATAACAAATAAGAAGAAGAGCATTGTTAGAGCCACATGTCTTGGCACAAAGATGTGGGTTATGCTTCTTGGGACGTTTTAAGAGCTCCATCGGAAAAACTAGTCATCAGGGGCGTTAGTGTGCTGAACTCTTTGAAACACAGGGAGGGGCTGATGTTATCAAGAGACTATTAATTGGAAAAAACAAACCGGGAGATACATATTAATCAGACCGTTGGCGTGTTGTCGCTTTGAGAAGCAGCCATTTCGAAGAGAGGAGTTAAACGCTTTGCTGCTTTTGTAGAGTGTGGCTTTTTATCTTATTTCAACTGTAGAGTAAGCTGCACTCTTCGATGAAAACAATATGGGCCTGATGCACTTTCAGGCAAGTCATAGTCATTAATCAGTTTTAACTGATTGTGATGTTTGTTTCTTTTGGGTTATCTTTGAAAAGCAGTTTGAACCGCACACATCGTTTGAAAATACTTCAGGCCTCACATACTTGATATCGGTGACAGAGCCTGACAATAGTTGCTTTTGGCTTCTGCCACTGTTTGCTCCAAGCTTTAAACTCTGTATCGTTTCTGCTGAGGAATTTTTTTGATGTGTACTTTGGTTCAAGAGCGCTTTTACGGCTCTGGATTTTGGTGTTGCTGACAATGACTGGCTGGCTTGTGGGCTTGCTCGGTGAAAGTTTAAAAGAGACAAACAGGGCTGGCAACATATGTTGCGGCCGGCATGGCAAGAGAGAAAAAACTATGTGGTGATGGTGACAAGCAAAGCCATTAACACTAATATGGAGTTATTTGTTGACTGACCTTAAAGAACGTAAATATGGGAGAAAGGCATTGTTTTGCAGTTAAGCTGAAAATAGGGTGGAGCAGTGGTTAGCAGAGGTTCTGGGTTCGAATCTCGGCTGGGACTTTTCTGTTTGGAGTTTGCATGTTCTCCCAGTGCCTGCCTGGAGTTTCTTCTTCCTCCCACAGTCCAAAAACATGCTTGTTAGTTAATTGACTACCGTATTTTCCAAACTATAAGCCGCTACTTTTTTCCGATGCCTTGAACCCTGCACCTTAAACACCGGTGTGGCTCATGTATCGGTGGCACGAAGCTCGTTGGCTTTTTACAAGCTAGCAAGCTCCGTGCCGCCGATACATTTAGCCTCATCACATCAGACCCGGTCAGAGTGGACCACAAGAAACTGGTCGAATAAATTCAATAGTAGCTTATAGACTGGTGCGCTCAATAGTCCGGAAAATACGGTAGTCTAAATTGGCTAAAGGTTTGAGTGCGATGTAGTCAACGGGTCTCAAAATGAAGCAAATGCACGTAAAAAAAAAAAAAAAAGATGTATTTTTCAATCATGAAATACTCAGTCCATAGATTTTCCCCACAAGTCATTCTGATGCAATTAGCTAAAGTCAGCTCATCTTATCAGTGATCTGGTGGTCCATCTGGAAAAAAAAGGAGATATTTTCATTAAGATGAGAAGTATGCAGGAGAAGATTCAAAAAGATAAATATTTAGAGGTGTGGTTAGTTTGATTGACAGGTCTGAGCTAAAGTCTCATACACACTGGTAGCATCCTTGGGTTCAAGGGTCAGACCTTCCTCCTCCTTCTCACTTCACACTTCATTTCCAAATATGGTCACTTCTGGCTTCAAACAACCAACATGACGACGTTCAAATGTCGATCTCCCGCCTTCGAACTGGGTGACGTCACGTTACCTTCGTTCAGTGTATTTACAGACTATGCTGTTGGCCCTGTACCAGCCAGCTGGGATAGGGTCCAACCCCCAATCACACTAAATTCTCCATTATGTTGATCAGATGGTTGCTCACCTGGTCCCTCTGTTGTTGGGCGCTGAACATGTAGTGAACAGTGGTTTTATCTCAGCTTTTATACTGAAAACAGCCACAAACAAGTGATGGTACAAGTTGCTGGAAAACTGCAATAAGCTTAAAATGACCACAGATCTGAGAGCAGTGTTTCTTCTGTAAGTGTATGTATCTGCAGTTATTAATCATCCTTTTAATTTGTGTGGTCTCTCTCTGTTACACTGTTTCAGCCCAGGTCTGGGGAAGTGTAGCACTCCTACCAATACATGAAACACACACACACACACACACAGACACACACACTTGCATGTACATAGGAACAACCCAACAACCCAGCTATCCTGAAGGCTAATCGTTTGCATGTGGTTTCGATTGCGTTCTCTAATTAAAAATGTGATTCACACTCCTGGATTGAGGGTTGACTCCATAGTGGTAACCACACCGCAAAACAACCCTGTTTTCTCCGCTGCTTACAATCCACACTGCGAGTACCATTTGTATTTTAAAACAGCAGTAGTAGCATAAACTGCCCACATGTGTGTCAGTGACAAATCGGTCAGCAGCAACTTCAGCACATAAAACATTTACGTAACCTCTGCTCTGAACCACAGCAGTTTACTGTAGAGCATGAGTGTCATAATTACCCTGTGGTGCTTGTATTTCCTCGGTATTTACCGGAGATTCGGGCGCAGACAAAAGACCCTTTCTCATGACAACAGCTCATAACAGATAATTGGGGACAACCAGAGTTGTACACTGTGTGATGTATCTCTTTGTTTTTATGATTTCACTTTTCTGAGGAAGTGAGTCAGTTGATTGTCAACATCACTGAACGATCCTCACCAGGAATCAATTAAAGTCATGCTTGAGTTTGCCTCAGCACTTCCCAAGCAGTCAACCATGAGCACTGGTGGTCTTGGTAATCAGTAGTGCTGTCAGTGAAAAACCTCAAATTTGATATTCGACATTTTAAAACACTGACAAGTATATTGTCAAGCAGAGTATCGGGATAGTGCTGAAAAATGAATTGTGGCAGTTTTAAGTCCTTCCACTGGGTTTTTGACTCATCGGATGCAAATTCGTTTCATAGCAAGTTGAGGTCCTGTGGCATGTAAGAAGTTGTTGCTTACCCTATTGTTTATCTTAGTGTTTGTCCAGAAACCAATAATGACCCGGCTGACTTTGATGGTTAGATGGAGAGGAAGCTTGTGACTGATCTTCGCAGTATTTACATGGGTAGAATCATCTGTGGTTTTAAAGTATTGACTGATGTAATGAAAGAAGCCTTTTTCTCAAGAAGAGGGAAAAATCAAAATGGTTTTTCTTCTATATTTCCAGTAGATTTCAAGTATATTTATTCAAATTTCACATAAAAATCTTTGAAGTGATCCGTATCCCAATATCTCAGTCGTGGGCCAGTCTGACACACTGGCCTCCCTTACTAACCAATAATGGAAAGACCCTCTGAGTGTGGTCAGAACAACACACTCGCTTCCCACCTTCTGTGAAAACTCATCTCTTCATCTTTTCCCATGAAACACTCCTCCCACAGCATGATTTCCCCTTTTTACTCATTGTGAATGCTCCGAAAACAAACAAAAGAAACCCCTTTTTCAACACAACCTTAAAATGGCAAATAAACAAAGGCAGAATATTTGTTGCTGCAATAACAAAACAACAGCATCTGTTCTTGACTGGGTGTGAACCTCATTACTGGTCACGTATGTCCAATTGTGACAAATTGAAAGACGACAGCCTATAAATAAAGCTACCAGTGCTACTGCTAAGAATTACTGCAGAGTTACAATAAGTTAAGAGCAAGGCCCAAAGGAGACAAAATATCAACAAGGTGGATTTATCATAACTAGCAGTGAAGGGATGGCAACAGGAGGTTAAAACCTAATAGGGGCTGATAGTTGGAGATGTAGGTGAAAGCATACATACATGCATGGTGGATAAAGGAGCAGGCTGGTTATGGCATCTACCACATGGCCTGAAGCAACAGTTGAAGTACTGTGGAGTTAATGAGGTGATGAGGTGTAGACACAGGGAAACACAAGGAAAAGAACAAGATCACGGCATGGACTCTGTGGACTGTGAAACTTACACCCAAAAATCTTCTAAGAGTAACCAGCAAGACAGCATGTTTGCTATTGTTTCTTAGTTATCGTCTACAAGCAGAAGAAGCCACTGAGACATCCACACCTTGTGTTTTTTCACCAGTGAGTACAAATGCTGTAACAGGTGTATCATCCACTTGTACTTTATGAAATCCTTGTGCAGTATGTTATGTGTGGCTGTCTCTCTCTCTGTCTCCTCTTCCTGTCTCCCCTGGTCTTCCTCCTCCCTTTGCCTCGTGGCTGCAGCACACCTGTGCGCACTGTTTAGTTTGCAGGTGAGAGGAGCAGACAGAGCAGAGAGCTGGGCAGCATGTGAGGAGGTTGTGTGGGTTTTTACTTTGTCAACCTTTACAAATTAATTCCCAACTTTTCCTTTTAGCCTTTATATCTGTCCCCATGCATGTTGGCTGTAGTGCGGTAGACCAGTTTGGCGTGCTTTTCCTTTCTTAGCTAGTTGATTTTTGATTAGGTAGTTTAGTTAGTGGTGGTGGCTGGTCCGGGGGTTTAATACGAGGCTCACCACGTCCACCACCCCTCTTCTGCTCTTTTTGACTGGTGCCCACAGCCTCTTTTCTTTCTTTTTTTTTTTTTATTGTCTTGCTTGATTAAATTATAATAAACTTTGGGGATTTGTAGTTTACCTTAACCTCTTGTTTTGTGTCCTTCTTTATTTGTGATTGGCCTCTTTTTGTTCGAGCCTTAGTTGCATTTTTGTTAAGAGGCCATAACACAGTGTGTGAGGAGAAAAATGAAAACTGAATGTGGCTGAATGTGTTGGAGGTTGAGAGCTCAAAGAAGTGGGAATGGTGCAACTATAGCATTACAACATTTTTAATGATGCACAGGCAGTGCTCAGATACTGTTAGCTATCTAAAAATTTAGATGCAATATACCGTATTTTCCAGACTATAAGCCGCTAGTTTTTTTTTGACGCTTTGAACCCTGGGGCTTAAACACTGGGGTGGCTCATGTATCGGCGGCACGAAGCTCGTTGGCGTTTTACAAGCTAGCAAGCTCCGTGCCGCCGATACATTTAGCCTCGTCACATCAGATCCAGTCAGAGTGGACCACATGAAACTGTTCGAATAAATTCATTAGGCTTGTAGACAGGTGCGCTCAATAGTCCTGAAAATATGGTACTAATAAATATATATTAAAATAAATGATAAAAAATCATATTAGAAATGGCTATAAATTGTGTGAAATGTCATTTCTTTAACCGACTTTGTAGTTGTGTGACTGTATTTAATCCTGGTCTCATTTAAATAAGTAAGAAATAAAGGAAAATATCAGAAATCCAGAGATCCCAGTGAGATAAATGGGTGACAACTTTATAGGATCGCACATGTTGGAAATTTCATTTTGACATTTTATTTGATATTTTATTGATCCAAATTTGGATTTAAAATCAATTGTCTCAGCTCTGGATAATCTCTCTCTCTGGCGGATATTCAACACCAGACCTTGAAGTAAAGTTTGAGAAATCCTATGTCAATAAAAAGCAAGTATGTGGTACCTGCAGAAAACCAAGCTGCATATTTCTCATCTCAATGAAAAGATGATACTTCCCCAACAAAAATCACTTTGAGATTTGTTTGACATGGAAACAGTAGGATGGAAAATAACGATGTTGCGGTTGGTGTGATGGATGTGTATTTACATCTGCCTTTGACTTTGCTGACTTTGGTTCAACATCCAGCTCTTCCAGGAAGTATTTTACTGAGAGAAGTTTTCATTTTTAGGCAAAAGTTTGTTTTATTTAACCATGACCAATGGCTTTTCCCAACCTTACATAAACTGTTGTGCTGCTAAACCTCAACTGTAAAGTGCATTGTCTTACCCTAATCCTGACCCTAACCATAGTGGTTTTAACTGGTTACCAGTTTTTCATCTATTTGTCATCACAGTAATTTGACGCACAGGTGAAAATCAAGTGGATTCAGTGTAATGGTTTCACTGCTCACAGGCTTGTGCTCGTGCAAATGTCACTTTTGTTGTCGTCTAGAATTTTATTAATCACAGAATCAAAACAATGATGTCACACTCAAAAAAACAACATTAAAAAAACACACTGAATATAAATCAAATAAAAATTTTCTTCAACAACTTGTCTATTGTTTAAAAGAAAATCTGTCACAGCCACAAAACAAGTTGTGTTTGCTTAAGAAAGTTTTAATATCCTTCTTATGGGCTGCACTTCTCTGCTGTATTTTATCCAAACCAAATTTCTGGACTCACTTTTGGACAAAACATTTACACTCAGGGAAAATTATAAACAGCAACAGAAATATATTTGTTCCTCTCTCTGCTAAACATTGTAATACATGAATTACACAAGGACAAGTGGAGCATTTCGCTGCTGCTACCACGTTGCCTAGAGGCCATCACACTGTCTGCTTCCTCGGGCTCAGGCCTGAAACTGATACTTCGGGGCGCCAAAAACAGTAAATGTCAGAAATGTGCCTGTGTGTCCTCATGTCTGAGTCGGCCTCTGCGTTTGTGCTGTAATGTGTGTGAGTGTGTTGTTAAAATAATTGTAGCATGTCGTTCCGATGTGAGGCCTGATTTGCTGTTATTTGCATTGTTTGAGCCGCAGCTTCCTGGAGAAAGCCCCGGGGGGAAGTTTGATCTGCTTTCCCTAACCCTGAATGAATACTAGGCCATTTTTCTTTTCACAGTTTTAAAGCAGTAGCCATTTTTAGACGGGAGTGGGAAGGTCCTGGGCTCACACACGTTTTCTTTATTTGTCAAGAAGAGAGGTTATTATGAGAAGGATTAATTATGCACATTTGTGGACAGACAGACAGATGGGAAATTATCCTGGCATTCAGGTAGACAGACAGATGCTGGAGACAGACGTTCATAGGAAATAATTATCTAGAAACGAGAAAGCATGTGCAGGACTGAATGATCAATTTAACCACCGTCATTATTACCTCTGGGCTGTTAGATCTGGCACTGAATCCACTGGCTGTGTTTCCACTGATCTTAATACAGCTGATTTACACTGAGTGTTGTGTATTTGTTGAGAAAGGTTTGCTAGTGTGAAGCTAAAAATACGAAGATAAATGTTTCCATAATTGTTTCTAGGAAAGCTCCTTCTGACAGCTTAGCGAAGACGCTGCCGACATACGAACCCTTTTTCCAGTAACAAATCAAACATATCAGATCATTTTCTCCTCCTTGACATCAAACAGTGTAGCAATGGTGTCTAATGCTGTCAACACACACAGACACGACTACGATTATCCTGATAAGACGTTCGGAAAGCTCTTAAACAAATCCTAATCTCGCCGAGATCACGAACTCCTCGTAATGTAACCTCTCAGGATTTAAGACACCATTCGGAGTGAAGCTCGATTGTGCAAGAGCCTTTATCTCACTCTCGATGAAACGTTGGATTAGATAGGGAGCTGTAAGCCGCAAATTGTCGTGTGCAAGTAGCTGGCAATATTAAATAATATGAGTCAGATGGGTGTTGAGAAAACCACCTCTAGAGTCCTCACCATTTCTCACGACTCCACCTCACGGCTTTGGATGTCACACTGTTTTTATAGTATACCTCATCCAGACCTGTGGTTGCACTTTAATATTAAAAATCCTTCTTGTTCTCAATGATTGACTTAAAGCTAAATTCCTCTTGTGTGTGTGTGTGTGTGTCTGAACTACACCTACAAGTTTGGAAATAACCTCTCTGCATAGAAACAAGTAACAACTGGGAAACAACAAAAGATAAACACACCTCCCATTACGATAAATAGTTTCCTCCACTTATTCAGCTGTACCTTACTGTTCAGCAAATTACTGTTTATTTAGGTAATCCACCATATTTCACAATAACAAAAGACTGACCATGATTTTGACTTTTTTTTTTTTTACTTCTCCATTTTTCTTTTCACTAAATCCTATAGCAGATTCTTCAGATTGTATTTTGATCTTATCATTAGGTGACATTATTATTTTTTTTATGTAAACATCTGTGTGTATTAAATATGGACCTGGTCTCACTTTTAGGATATTGCTAACCGCTAATGTTTACTTACACTATGACCAGACAAAACAGGCTGCCAGAGACACAGACAGATTTCGGTGCTAATCCCCTCGTCCCGTGTCGGATAAGGCGATTAAAAGAACAAACTGTGTCTTTCTTCTTTGTCAGATTGTCTTGTGTGAGCATGTGAAGATGATCTCTGAGGCCACTCAGAGTGACAACACATTTAAACACACTGTGGTCTTAAAAAAAAAGTGTATATGGGTTTCTGTTTCACTCTGTTTATTGTTAGGACACAGGACATCTATTTATTGCAATGGTTCTTTTGGTTATTGGATTTAGCCAATTAGTCACTTTGGTCTTTTTTTTTTTACAGTTGGACTGCACAAACACAGCCTGTGTATAGTTTGATGGAATAAACAGAAAATGGTGGAAAACCTTTAATGGCTCTTTCATGTCACTGTGGACAAATTAGTGTTTTGGAGAATTCCCCTTGTTCCCCTGAACACGTCGGGAAAGTGGTTTGGTCGCAGTTTAAAAGCTTCCCGTTCTTCTGCATCAGTGTCTTGGCAGCACAGGCTGTTTGTCTCACGCTGAGTCTCTTGGAGGGTGACTGAATGACTGATTTCAACATCACACATACGCACAAACACACACACACACATAAGCACTGTTCTCACAATCCACATAAACGATGACCTCAGGGCACCTTTGACTTTACATCTTTATCTCTAACTGAGATATTTGACTTAAGTAGATATAATAGTCACTCTGGTTCTGGTTTTCTATATTTACATTAAACATTTTCTTTTTTCACAGTATAATAGTTTCTACTGAGCAAAGTGGAAGTACATTAAAGAAGACGGTGACTGCAGCAGAGCAGTAAAAGCACCAAAAAGGCTGCAGATGTCCTGTTTTTTCCCTGAATTTAATTCTGGTGTCTAATGTGAGCACTTACTCCATCTCAGTGTGAGCAGCCCATCTGGTGAAAGCAGTAATCACCAAATTGAGATGTTTCTCTGACTGTGTCGCACCAGCACGCTATCTTCTTACTTAGAATTAATCACAGTTGTTGCCATTTAGCGATGATTACTTGCTAAAATGCTTAATGCAGCGTTACTAATGCAAGTGCATTTCTGTATTTTATGTTTTCCTTCCTTTAATGCGTTTTTGATTACTGTTTTTAACCACATGATTAATGGGTTTCAGGTCACTTGTTCATCAACACTGTTAGTGGCTATAAAGTTCTGCCATAATTGTCAGAAATCAAACAAATTAACACAACATACTTTTGAGTTTATAAGACTTTAAACTGACAAGATACCATACAAACACCTCTGGAGGTCAGTAACTTATTCTGAAAAAAAAAACCTTTTAGTACAGACGACTATAAATCCTTGGACTCAAACCTTTATTTTTATGGTTCTTTCTTCACAGCATAAATCACTGACACAGAAAATTTAATTTGTGGTGGATAACTTATGGAATGACAACAGAAGGCTGGAGCGGCTTTTGAAGACTGAGGTTGGAGCCACTACTGTTGCTTTAGGCACAACTAGTGCTGCGTGTGTGCAAAAGTGCGTGTGTGTGTGTCTTTAACATGGATTTCATATTCAGTGTTGGGGTTCAGAGGTGCAACAGCAGCCACAATCCATTCCTCCATGTACACAGCAAAACAACAAGCTACGTGTTTCTGTAAAGAGTTTTCTGTGTCAGATTCAGTGTGATACTGTGTTTGTACCATGATGTGTGGGCTGAGATCATGATGTGTGGGTTAAAACTGTGATGTGTGGTTTTGAAAGGCTGCATTAAATGTGGGTTCACGTCGGTGACAGTTTATACGAGAGACCTGCTCTGCTCTTTACTCTCACATTCACCTAATAAATCATCCTAAAGGGTGCAATGTTGAAGTGTGACAGGGGCAAGGGTGGGATATTTTTACTGTGTGGATCTGAAGCAAATGTGTTCTAACTGAAATTAAAAAATAATAATGATAAAATACGGATACGTGGCACAATATACTGGTCACATCAGGTTGGGATAAAAGGGCAAGATCTAAAAATGTAAAATATAAATAAATGGATAAAATAAAAAAAATAAAATGTAAAAATTAAGTATCAGTTACATTCTTTCAGGGCACAAATGTTTTAGTATAGCTTCGATAAATAAAGAAAAACTGTTTTAATTGAAATACATGCTGGTTTGTATGAAGTTTATTTGTGTAACTGCACCTATTTGTTCATTTAAATGTAAATAAAAGTCTGCATGTGATGACTATCCCTGTATTGTAAGTTTATACATAATGATTTATATAATTTTTATTACAGACTTTGGGAGTCTCCCAACTAAAGCACATTTCTCTAGAAAACTGTATTTTCTTTTCTAAGATTTGTTGCCTTACATTTAAGACTCAGTGGATTTTGATCTGCCTCAAACAAACAAAATCAGTTTTCAGATCAGGTAACACCAACCTTCATTTACTTCTGCTCCTCTTGATTCCAAGTAGTATTTTCCCCCCTTTGTATAATATTTCTTTCTTTTTGATTTTCCTTATTTTCTCTCTGTTTTGTTCCCGCTCTGGTGAAGTGGGAAAATGTTCTCTTTACTGCCGTGAGAAGAAATGGCATAAATCAGACCTAAGTAGTCCCATGTGTCAGAAGAACAGAAATCCCGGCTTCATACATAGACACTGATACATGTGAATATGTGCTCACAGCTTTGCAAAGGCACCAATTAGGAAATATTTATGTACATGTGTTTAGATGAGAACAAAGAGGATATTAAAGGTTGTTTTGAAAAGCCTGTGAATATCAATTTGTGAGATCTGCCATGTAGAACTTTGTCACAGCTTGTCACCACAACCTCAGTTTCCCTTCCCTACTGTGTAAGTCTACGTGTGTGTGTGTGTGTGTGGTGCAGCTCTCCTCCTCTTTTGCACACCTGCTGCTCCTCATCTCTCCAGCTCCGTCCTCCTCACTCAGTCCCGCTCTGCACCTCCATCTTTGCCGCTTCATCCTGTGTGGTCAGAGACTCTTAGATTGTTTCTCATGTTGCATTTTGAAAGTTTTCCTCTTTATTTGCTATTAAAACCATCAGACCACCTACTCCGCCGTTATCCTCAACCTGCTTGGCATCCTGTCCTCCTCCTGTCACGCTTCCACCCCTGCCTCAATGCCAGCTGCCTGCTCTCCTCATCTTTCCAGTCTTCGTCTGCCTCGCCGCCAACCTCCTCCCAATCCATCCCATCTCTAAAGCTCCAATAAACTCCTGTTCCTTCCTTTAATCTTTAGTCTGCACTTTAATAGTAATATCCTGCTTTAGAGTTGAGGAGATGCTTGAAGACAGTTAAGGGTAAGATCATCATGTGATGAGCAACCACTAATTAACTCATCATGTTTTTTCCCCGCCTCAATTCCCACTGTATCTTTCCTTCTGCTGTTCTCCTGTAATTTCATAAAGTGAGTCTAATGACTACAAATTCAAATACAGGCTTTATTTACATGAAGTGAAGGGAAAAAAAGCCCATTCTCAACCACATAAGGATTATATCAAGCAGACGCAAGCAGAAACAGCTGCAGTTTAACACTGAATGCACGGAAAGTTTAAGTGTTGAATGTAAATTCATCCTCAGCTCTAAGATCGGTGCCAAACTCATGCTAAGGATTCTTTCTCTTTAGCTACTGTGCATAAATGTTTACTTTTTAGTTGAAGTGATTCTCATTTGATCATGACCAAAACGTTTTCCCCGACCTCGAGGAAAGTCATTTTATTTCTGTTAACATTTTCACATGTCGGGCAAGTGAAAATGGTCGTCACATGTTGGTGATTGTTTTGTGGGAGACTCATCACTGCGCCATGATGTAAGTTTATAACATGTGATTTGTCCTCAATTTTAGGATTGGTTTGAACCTCAGGACTTTTTTTTTTAAATTGGCAAAATGTCTTGATCTCATTTATGTGTCATCATCAGTCTTACCAGATCATAAATGTCCTGTCCTGTGTTTTCATGTGACTATAAAACCCACAATAAGCTGCTTTATCAGATTAAACCTTTGTTACAATTGTTAAATCTTCATTAATTGGGCATTAAATATGTGTTATCTGCCATAAATCCTGCCAGCTGACAACTGTCTTATCAGCTGCAGTAACTAACTACTCAGAGAAACACTCCACACTAAAAAATGTTGGATTGTTTTAACCCAGAACTAGGTCAATATTGGACTGACCACATTTAACCCAGGAAGTAGGCTCATATTTACTCAACATTTTATGGATTTTATTGAGTAGTTGATCAAGTTTGGTCAACATTTTGTTGTCTGTGCCACACATTTTATGATTTTATACAATATTACATTTTTTATGCCCAGGATTTTGTGGTTTTCACCCAGTATCTTATTATTTTTATCCAGCATTTTTACCCTACATTTTGTGTTTTTTTACAGTCAATTTATTATTTTTTTGCCAATATTTTGTTGTTTTTAACCAACAATATATTGTTTTTATCCAATACAGAGAAAAAAACATCAAATTACCAGGTAAAAACAGCATGTAGTTAGTCCAGTATTGACCTAGTTCTGGGTTAAAGCAACCCAGCACTTTTTTTAGTGTGAATCTCCAGAAGTTAGTTAAAAACACTGGCTGATTTTTTGTAGTGTTTCAGCCAATTCTTTTGTTGTTGGGTCTTGAACTTTATGGCTGCAGACTGTGTTAAAAAAAATCTGAGGCTGAAGCAACATATCCCACATAAGGACCAGTTGACAGTTTGTGTAGAGGACATGTTTTAAGTTTCAGAAAGGCTAAAAAAAAATACTATAAGAGCTCTTTAGTATCAAGTGCACACCGCTTCGGTATGTGAGAAATCCAGAGCTGTGACGGGATAATCACTGCTTCTCGAATAGTTAAATGCTTTCAGAAATCCAAACCGATTATGGTCTGACTGTGATCATTATGGTGGTTTTCCTGGCCGGCTAAGGTGCCACCATGAGCTCCCAGATCTGTTCAGCCGAGGGTGTCGTGCTGCAGTTCCTCTTCTCTGGCTCAGGTTCACGGTGGTGAATCAACTTTTCTCCTGGGACTTGATGGGCTTGGTAGGTCATCACAGACCGCTCGGGTAATTATCATGATGTGCTCATCTCATCATGCTGGCTCAGACTTTAGATTCCTCCTCCTGGACTAAGTTGTGCTCATCTTTGCCTTCAAGTGTTGTCAGAATGTGTGACCGCAACACAGTGAACGCCAACTTTTTCCCAGAGCCCACAACCCCGCTCACCAGCACCTAAAACCACCAGAAGTAATTAGACTTGCAAAACATCTCTTGTCCATGCTGCATTTTCAGTGAGACGACAGAGGCTGAGCTCGCTTTCCATTATCAATCAAAAAAATAAAAACGAAAAAAAAAGTTGCAGTTATCCTGTCTTAAAACACAATTTATCTCTATTTTCAGTAA
>OOFC01018831.1:69228-95160 GCA_900323345.1 Pseudochromis fuscus
AAAAAAAACTGAAATAATAATGTGAAAGGAATAAATCTGATTTCTCCTGCAAGAAGTGGATTGTTTTTTCTGTTGCTTCTCCAGCTGTTTTGTTTCAAAAAACCACAAAAGTAAGAAGAAAATAGGGACAGATCATAATCATCATCATATCATTATAGCCATCATGGGGAATCAAGTTCTCAAATGTCCCTTGTTATTCCCGTTCTCGAAAAAATATTTAATTTTCTGTCTTTTCTTATATTCTAAAAGTAATTTTCATCACTTCATCAGTATGAGAGCTTGTGTCCTGCGGCCAGTTCACACACCTTTATATGTCTCTGTTTATTATAGGCCGGTTCTGACATAAAGGCCAGTGCACCGGCTTGAACTTGTATGTCCTCTAAATTTCCCGTAAATGTATTGAGAAAACATCTTTGCTCTTCTTCCAGATGACCCAATGAAATTAGTATGAGCGTTGACTTCAGACGTCTAATTTGACGGCTCCTTGATGTGATGGCAAAGTAAAGACAGTGAGAGTAGAGAGGAGAGGAGGAGAGGAAAGGAGGACTCAAAGTGAAGAGGAGGAAATTGGAACATTGTGTGACCACAGAAAGGCCATAGATGGTTTTAATATGCCCCACTAAAAAAAGGGGAAAGCCAGAAAAACAAAAGGGGGTTTTGGCAGCACCTCTTTCGCAAGCGACCTGGCCAGCTGCTGAGGCAGGGTGTAGGGTGGGTGGGGTGTGTCACACACACGGACGCCGCTGGAATGTGATTTCCTTTTCTGTTTTCCTCCTCTCCATTCACTTTCTCTGTCCAAGTTTCTGGAGTTGTCTCCCCTGTTATCTAATCCTGAGAGCCTCTTTTCTGGAATTTAAATGATAATTGTTGAAGCATTTCTTAAATGGTTTCAGCCTTTTCCCACCACCAAATCACCAAAAACAGCTTGATGACACACAATCGGTCTGGTATTAAGTCACTGGTCCACTTACTTCCACATTATTTTAAAACTAAACAGGCAACAATGACAAATAACTACTGCGACAGATCACAAAGCCACATCAACCATCTTAACTTCCGAGAATACACACAGAGGCCGGGGTAAATTAAAACGATATTTCGGTCTTTTCTTTAGCTATTTCAATCATACTACGCTGCCTCGGAGGAATAGAGTCAATTACTTGAACAGAAACTTGGAAAGAAAGTGCCCAGTGGCAGGAATCAGGGACATCTAAACCACATTTTTAGGAGTGACTGGAATCTACAGCAAAGCAGATACACATCCTAGATAGAAACATACACACACACACACACACAGCATATATACATACATACATATACAGAGAAACACACATGGAGACCATAACATTTACACAAACCCCTGAAGACACACACATGGTGCTTGCATGACTTGAACATGGGAACTTATATACAGAAGCCCGGGCATCACATGTTCCAGGACGTGTGTGTCCTACATTTACCAGAAACCGTATTAACAATAAGAAGTCTAACAAGATGATTATATGATTATTACTGTCTTGGCCAGAGGGAGAGAGAGACTTCAAATCGAAGAAAGGGCAGTGGCGGTCAGGAGGAAAATGACATGAAAGACTCAGGGAGGAGTTCTGGCCAACCTTGAAGGGCTTTTGAATTTTTCTTTTAATTTCAAGGATTTTCTGATCTTTAAAGACAGGCCTGACATTAGATGAGAGACACATAAAGATCAGAGTCTCTCCATGTTTACTAGTAATTCCTCCGGGTTGTTCTTTTAATTTAAGGCTAATACTGTGTAATTTCAGTTCAAATGTTGCTCACAAATGCCTTTGGCTATCTTTTATGTTTTCTGTACAGCTGCCCGTCAAAACATAAAATCTGTTGAATTTGGAAAGCTTGTTTGGATCGTAAGTGTGAAGGGATGTTCTTGATGTAACGCTCCTCTGAGAACGACCTCACATGCGTTGCTCAATTCTTGCACTGCTTTACATCACTCCAACTTTTGCTCTCAGAGAAAAGTTGCGATCAAAGGCAGTTGTTGTACTGTGTTGTTCCTGCTGCAGAACAACGATTGATCATCATCATCATCATCATCATTGACCATTTGAACCTACATCCACACGCAGACCCGCTTTCCAGATGTTCATTGATAAACTGTGGACCCAGTTTGGCCAATCCACTCACGCTGGACCACAATACTCAGCCATCTGAATGGGAGCATGACGGAGTGGCCTTCTCCCCAAACCTCACTGCCGCTTTGAACCTCTAGAAGGTTTCGAAAGAGACTTAGGAGCTCAGCTCATAATATGGTTACTGGTTAGCCACTAGCGACCACACTCTCCTCTCTGATGTTGCCTTCAGAGGCCCAGTGCAGCTGGCCATGGTCGAGGTTTGGCTCAACAAAACTCTTTGTAGTGTGGCAGGTTGCACAAAAGCAGGGAATGCCCCTTCACTGGATTTCTGCCCCCTGAAGCTTATTCCTTATCAAGAAAAATAAACTATGGCAACTTTGATAAAAAACAGACACTGCTCCTCATTGAGGCGCAGCGTCATCTCAGAATAAGAGGTAGTGAAGTGTCAAATGCTCATCAAAGGTAGGCTACAGCGCAGTCCAAGTGGAAATAAACAAGGTGTCATTTCCACAATCTTTTGGAAACATGTACAATAACTGTTATTTATGGAAGCAATTTTAATTTACTCTTGTACAGCTTTTGCAAAGGAACATATTCAGGAGATCTGCAGAACCTTTTACATATTAAACAGTAACAAAACATCAATAAAAATTATAGTCTAGAAAAACTTCCTGACAACTTATCCACAAAACTTTGGCCCAGTTTTAATAGGTGGCTCTTTGTCGTTTTACTGAAGCCACTAAAACCTTCATAGCTGTTATGTTATCAGCTCCTCTGGCAATAAACTTCAGCTTTGTATGAAAAAGAAAGAAAAAAATACTCAAGCTTCTGACCACATCTGAAGACTGTACAGTCTGTTACACATGGACCAATGGTGAGCTGGAGAGGTTTGGCCCTGCAAGCCCACTGCTCTCTTACTAACTACAAGCTTTTTGCATGTTTTCTAGAGAGACTACACTTTTATTTATTATATTTTCATTAAATTATACACTTTATATAATCTATGATGCCACTACAGTTAGTCAGGGATGCTACAGACACCACACAAGATAAATGTCCCAGCAGATGAGTCAGGATTAGCCAGATGTTTACATGAACTTCTTTCCACTGTCGGGAGAAAGCTGAACTTAACAATCGAAATTGCCCATAGGTGTTAATGTATTTTTCTGGTAATGCAGTGAAATGCTGGGAATCTGTCCAGGGTATTTTCCTGCCTATTGACCGCAACACTGAGGGAAGGCTCCAGCCCCTTGTCTGACCCATAGCAGTTGTAAACAAGTTTGTCCAAAATGGACAAATCAAACTGGTCTAGTGAATCGCTCCAACACATTTGAATACCTTTTCCTCCCCAGAGAGTTGGTACTCAGTTCTAATGTCTTTGCATTAAACAAGTCAGAGCCTGGAAGCAGTTATCATAAAGACTGCATTCAGAAGAAGACATCTAGGCAATGAAAAAAAAAAGCTACAAAATTATAATATGCAGTTATATGTGCAGTGTCTTCACTGTTCGCCAGGCCTCACAGTGACAGGAATCATGGACACAATCAGTGCACACAGCAGTTGTTTGCCAAGAAAATGTAACTATAGATACCATGAGTCATGGCTGCATAAAACTATGTGTTTAAATTAGTTTATTTTGCAACATGATGACATGAAACAAATGAGGATCTTTGAGTTGATTTGTGAGCTTCCTGGACTTTCTTTAACGGAGCGAAGTCAACAGTTGCTTCCTTCTTTCGGCCATTATGTTAAACCAGGATATCTGTCTCCATCCTGACTACAGCTATGAGTTCTGGTTTCTTGGTATTAGTTGTTTTCTGTGTTCTCGTTACAGATCCAGTATCTTCTCTTCCTGCCCTCACGTGTTTCACAGGCTGCTTCAGTTAATCTCAGTGCTGTGTTCAGGGATCCAGCCATGTATTCCCAATGCTTTCCTTGTGGTTTATAAAACTTCTGCTGTGCATATTGACTTTGCTGTAACCTTCTGCCTGAACTGTGTTTTCAAACCCTTTTACAAGTGAATTTCCAAAAATGTGAACAACAATTTCTTCAGAGGGGGAAGCTAAAAGGAACAGAATAAAGTTGGATGCGTCTGCCTACCAATTTGATGGTATTAGCACAACAACATCTGTGAAATACAACAAGAACAGGCATTGGTTAACATCACAGTGTGAAAACCCTCAGCCGCAGAGAAACCCATGATTCACACAGTAAATATGTGGTGTCTCAGTCTAGTCATACACCAAGGATATCCTGCCTATTTTGGTTAATAGACAAAATGGATGGGACAGTTACACATCGGTGAGTTTGTGTGAATCATGCCACCTGGTTCGCTTGTGTTTTCACACCGTGAAGGAACCACACCCTAAAATACAAACTGTAGGCATTTTGGTTTCAGTAGGAAGACCTACCACTCCCTTTCACTTCGTAACCTTCATGAAATATTTCACTGGTGACTCGTGTGTTTGTCACAGCAGCGACGGTCTTGTAAAAGCTTGGTGAAATATAAATACACTTATTGGAGATTTCACATGCTGGCGCTTTCTCCCGAGCTACGGAGCAGTGAGAGTTCTCCCACCTCAGTGAAAGCAGACTGCTGCAGCTCACTGTTTACCTGCACTCGCTGTGTGACTTTCAACTCATCCTGTCTATAATTGTAATGAGCACTCTCATATGAAAGTGTCATTCACTGGAAAACCACTCCGTGTGGTGACCAGGATCATTTTCCATTATCTTAAGAACTCTGCCTGAAGATGTATCTTTAACAAGTCTATACCTTTCAAAACCAATACTGTCGCACATGAGTTAAACACATGCTTGTAACCCTACACCTGCTTATATGTACATGTAAAGGATACCTGTACCTTTCATGGAAATAGATTTGCAGATTGATCTGAGGAGAATCTTCTTTAGGCCTCTGATGACAGGGGCTGTTTTATACTTTGGCAGCATCATTTTTTTTCCTCCCTTTGTTTTAGCAGATTTTTCTGAAGTAAACCACAGAAACTTGGTGTTCACAGTGAAGCAATGTGGAAGTGTTACATGGCGTTTTTTGTAACGTAGCAACGATAAACGCTTGAGGGAAATGCTTTGAAAAGGAAGCACTGGACGACAAAAAAAAAAGACTCCCATCTCGGCACAGGCCCAAATAATCTAAAACTGGCGCTCAAGCTTGACGTAATATATATTTTTTACAGTGTGCGTAGAAGACCATATAAGATGTCCATTGTTTTTCTTCTTTAATTCAAAATCCATGCAGGAGGAGGTAAAGTTTTCATGTCAAAGTCAAGCCACTGGTCTGCTGGTCTGGTCTGTTTTTTTTTCATTTTTGCAGTTTGATGACATTCTCCAGAATCAAATGTATAGCTCTGACGTTTCTTGGCTTTTGTCTCTTGGCTTGAGCTGACTTGTAGAAGGATGATGTGGGACAGCATCCAGTCCTCTTGTTTGCTTGAACTAGACTAGATTATAAGCACGTCTTTAACAACATTAACGTTTACAACAGATACTTGGAAAAAAAAGTAATCTCCAGAAGCATATACAAACATGGCAGTAATCATGACAAGCATAAAAGTAACTGTGTTAAAACAGCTGCAGTGACTCAGGTGATAGGCTTTACACAGAACAAGACAATGTGTTACTGACAGAAAACTAGGTTGGTGGTTGCTGGCTGGTCTTGACCTGGTAGATGTCAAAAGATCAGTTCAAGGTGTGTCCATATAAGAAACATTGACGCCATGTCAAAGCATGTTATAGCGTTGGTGTGAACACAAACACCAGCACATTTTGTACCTTTTAATCATTTAGCAAAGATTTCACAACAGCCAGACATCACTCACAGTAACCAGTACATAAGGATGTTGGTGAGAGTTTTCTTTGAATAGACCCCGTCCTATTACTGGATTTCAGTGGGGCAGCTTTTAGAAACTACCAATTGCAGATAAATTACTGAATCATTTTTTGTGGCATAGGTACAAATAAGTAATTGGTAACTGGCCCAAAGTTAAACAACCTTCAGCAGGGAAATACACATGTATACAACCGATATCAGTACCTGTATGTGTGAATTTGAATCAGAGAAGTAGTAAAAATAGAATTATCCACTCAAAATACCAATAACAAATCCTTATTTGTAACATGTCTTTGGTCGTGCAGATTGCAGGAAAGAAAAAAGAAAATCAAAACATCATGTGTACTAAGTCACTTTTGATAAAATCCAGCATTTCTCTGCCTCTCCACACTCTGCCAGTAGTAACTAATCCCAATATTTGATTCAGCCCTCAGCTGTGCTAAACATACACACCGTTTCTCAGCATTGCAATTAGGCGTTTTGGTCAAGAAAAGTTGGACGTGGGTTTTTTAGGAAGGGCCTTGTTAATACAACTGTCCCACCCATATTTTCTAACCTTGTAGTGGAGATTAGATCTGTTAGCGTTACAGTCACCACCCTGTTAGCTACACTGTTCTCCATCTGCTGCACATGTTCGCCATGACTCTGATCCTGCTGAGCCCAGCCTCACTTTAATCAAAGTCACATAGGTCTGGAGAACATCGAAAGAAAAACAGTAACAGCATATCCTCAGACAGCCACTAAATATATAATTTTTTTTTTTTTTTGCCCTAGGAAACACTCCCTTGGTTCGTCTTCTGCTGGAGCATTAACTAATACTCTGTGGTGTACTTTTATTAGTCCAGCACAACACACAGAGCAGCCATTGTCTGATCCAGGGAAAACTACTGCTTTCACAGTAGCAACCCCTTGTTTAATCATCTCTTACTAAAGTTTTCTCTACCACAGTTATTGTAAGTTGCAAGCTATCATGCCAGCTAGTGCCCACACTGCTTTATGAGTCCACTCTAACAGCCTGTTATTAAAGCTGAGTCGTTTTACCTAAGCATTATTTTAAGACCGTATCAGCAACAGCACATTACTGTTTACCTCTAAATAACTATATGCTACGTTTGTATGTTTACAAAATGCCTGTGTGTATTTTCAACCAGGTGTAATCTCTTTGAGATAAATATAATTGCTAAGAAAAAGTGGAAAATACTTTGTTAGTGCTCTAAACATCCCAGACAGGTGTTTAAGTATTTTGGGAAGTATCTACGGCCAAGGTTATGCAGCCACAGCAGTACTCTGAACTCAATGCTAACATCAGCATGCTAACACACTCCCAATGAAAAGTCTAACTTGTTGATGTTTACATCTGTAGGGGTGTGTTTACTGTGGTCAGCATCTTTGTTAAAAACTACAGGCCTCATGTCTGGGTGTAACAGGTAACGGGAAGAGTGCAGTGAGTGCAGGGAGGTGCATCACTTTGTTCAGGGACACAGATGTTGGATGCATCACTTCCTGTTCTGCTCCAAAAGTACAAAAGTAAAAGGGTTGACACTGTAAAGGTTTGTTATGTTGGTGCACTGACAAAATGAGATTTAATGCGATGATTACACTAAATGAAGCTCAAGGGAGTTATTTCAACACTTTCTTTGAGGCCTAATATCTGCTTAATTTTAAAATTATTTTCAGATGGACCACCAGTACACTGATAAGAAGTAGCAACTGTAGTAGGCTATATGACATCAGAATGACTTGTGGAAACAATTTATTGAATGAGTATTTCACAAGTACATTTGAGAGTTGGGTCTGATGGAGCCAAACTTTTCTGAGCCTGCTTCCAGCATCCAGCAGCCATCGGTGGTGCTACACTTTTTGGCATTTCTGCATTGGCGTTACTTGTTAGACCCAGTCTATGGGTGCGTCCACTTCCTTCTCTGCTAAGATTTATCACTATTATGGTTAGTTTTGTTGGTGCAGTGGTAAACTGAGATTCTGACAAAATGAAACTCATCCAAAATTATTAAAGTACTTCTTGTGATATTTCAATCTCGGCCAAAGTGGTGGACTGACAGATGAACACCGTCACCTCAAGAGATATTGCTACCATGGCTTAAACCAGCACAGCATCTCTTTTTCTTCTACCTCAAGAGAATAGAATTAAAAGGTATCTTACCTATTGATTTGGTCCATAGTGTTCTTCAAGGACACTGTTTCCCAGATGTCAATCGTTGGTTTGTGGACTCACATTTTGAAGCCAGAAGTTTGGCATTTGAAGATCGCCATGTGGGTTAGAAATGAAGGGAGGAGTAAGGAGGTGCATCTAACCCTTGGACCCGAGGACACTGTCCAATGTGTATAAGACCACACCTGTCAACCAAACTAACCACGCCCCTAAATCTAACTCTAAATGATGAAATTATTTTCAGATGGACCACCAGATCACTAATGATTAGTTTTTCCTGATGACCATTTTTGAATTGAAGCCAGTTGGAACCAGCATCTAGTGGCCATCGACAATATTGCACTCTTGCATTGTCCTCACTTTTGAGACCTCGTTGCTGTGTCCACTTCTACAGTCTATGGGCCAAACACACACACTGGTTCGCCATCAAAACAGAACGAAGAGCTACTTACTGGGGTAAATCTCACCAACCTCTTGCTTATGCCTGATGCCTTACCACTAATAAAGGTAATTTTAACTGTGAGGACTCCTGCCAACCATTACAGCAGCAGGCTTCACTGTTTATTCACCCCATTCTTATAAGTGCGCTCCACCACTCTACCACCCGTGGCTTAGCTTTGCCAGAAGAGACACCGGTTGGCCCACACACCAATTCGTGACCAGTCTGTTCTCCTGGCTGGTTCTCACTGTCTTCCCAGCACCGAGCCTCTGTGTGATTCCACAGGGGAACGTTCATTTATGTTTCCTATTGCCTTTGAATGTGGAAATAAATAGTTTCCGACCAGACGGGCATCACTAAACTGTTTTTAGAGGCATCACCAGAGCGTTGCTGATTATGGCCTCTAAGTCTGCATTTACACAGGAACAAAAAAAAATCAGATATTTAACTGTTTATAGTGCAGATTTGAGTTATAAAATGAATCCTCACTATTAAAGAAACTTGTTTTCTCATCCATCCTGTCTGGACATAACTTCTGGACAACCATGAGGAAAACAACTCCGAAGGTTCAGCGCTAATCCCTCCATAAACTCAAAGATCATACAGTAAATTGATGACAAATGCAAAAGGGAATTTCATAACTATATCCTATTACACGTATACATGGTACGTATTTTCCCGGTGTCATTTGTAGTCTGCGTGCGGTTCAGGAAGATGACAGGGTAGCTGGTAAAACAATAAGATCAGGCTGATTTGCCACAATAGGAATGCATTCAATAACCTCAAATGGTCTCCATGAAATGAAGTGTCTGACCCACTGTATGGTGAGAAAGGATGTGGAGTTTTTCTCTTGAGCACTTTGTCAGATTGGTCATATAAGACAGGAGAGGCAACTTTAGGGAAATACCCTGAATAGCTGCCTGAAATTCAAGGCGTTGATAATAATCCAGACCTGGAGAAAGGACAGAACAGCTGTTTGACAGCTGTGAGTGTGAGACTGAGAAATATTGAAAAAGATATTTTATACCTTCCTCAGACTGTCTTCTTTGAACTCGCCATGGTTGTACAAATGATAAGTGAAAGCTAAATTTTTTTATGGTATCAAAGGTTACTTACATCTGTCACAATTAATATATATTTGATTTATTTGGAATTACAAAGGACATAGTGATTGACATGAGAAATAAATGAACTGTCTTTCCTAATGAATGGAAAGGAAGAAGATGATAGAAAGAAGAAATAACAGATGATTTGTTTGCTGACAATCTAGTCACACATCATTTTAACACATTTAAACAATTTAAAAACATTACATTTAGATTATCTAATGGCCTAAAACTTCACTGCACAGTACAAATGATGAGGGTGCAACACACTGAGAAGCACTGCTCATTTTATCCTCAGTCTTTGAGCAAAAAACGCTTAGTTTATACAGAGTTTTTTTTTTTAGTTGTGGCCCCATTTTAGACATTTATTCATATTATGTTGTACTCACAGACTGGATAGAGAAAGGACGAAGCTAATGTGTCATCACCCTCTGGTTTGTGGACTTCTGTTTTGAATCCAGGAGTTTGACAATTGAACGTCACCATGTTGGTTGTTTGGTGACCATATTTGAATATGAAAGGAGGAGTGAGGAGGCGGGTCTGAGTCTTGAACCCCAGGACGCTACCTAATGTGTATGAGACTCAAGTTTGGGTCATTGAAGACCATGCCCCTATGTCGCCGTCTTTTTCAAAGACGATAAGAAGAGTTAACTTTAGCTAATGACGTCAGAATGACTCATGGGGAAACTTCACTGACTGAATATTTAATGACTGAAAATTAGCATTTTTGAATTGAAGTCAATTGGATCCAGAGGTTTTTGGAGCCAGCATCTAGTGCCCATGGGAAGTATTGCACTATTTGTCATTTCCGCCTAATTTTTGAGACCTGGTTGGTTCGTCCATTTCAGTTTACTACACTATTTCACATACAGTCTGTGGATGTGGTGTAAACAACTCAAATCTACAGTGGTGTATTTGTGAAGTCCCTTTCAGTAATATTTGTATTATTACTATTACAGTTATTGTAACAGTCACTTACACTCAAGAATACATGAATGACCCTTTCAGACTTTTTGACTTGTCATATAGAAACAATGTTACTAATAAACCTTTTGTACAACAGATATTTTGCATTTAGAGCTTTATTAATATTGATTAACACAAAAAATGACTTGAATTGTGCAGTCTCATTGTTTCCTACTAAAGGCTTTTAAAGGCTAAAGATTTGCTTCACCTGTGTCTTTCCTGTTGTGACAGAACAAAGTGTAACAAACAACAACAGCAATAATAATTTATACAATAATATAAGGTTGAACTGTTCATATCACAGCAAGAGAAAAAAATTGCACACATCTTTATGGGTATGAGAACTGTCCGTGTTGTTATTTCCCGGCACAACAGGTCAGTTCATGTTTTATTTTAATCATCAAAATGCAAGATTCAGTGGTGTAACATTACAGCGCCTCCATTCAGTTCAGCCATGTGTTTCCGATTATTTTTTAGAATTAAGCATGTGACAAATAACCTGAAACACATGTATGAAAATAAATATATAAATTCTAACTGGCCTGTCTGGAAGTCTGGAAACAAACATGCTGATAATATTGCTTTGACTAGAAAACACATTACAGCTTTCATAGCTGTCACATTACACCACTCCTCCAGTTCAAAACACAACTTCACTAACTTTCAACTTCAAGGTGTTTCTTCTTCCCAGTAAGAATTACAGGTTATGTGCAGAAACAGCATGAAAGGCTGAAGCAGAAGACCAGTAAGACCAGTAACCTGTGATTACATGGGTTAAAAATTAAACAAAAAGTCTTTTATATGCAACATTTTCAAAGGATAAAAATCTTGAGTACATCTTCTGTAGTCTATATTTCCTTTCTATCATTTTCAGAGTGAACAGATGGTGTCTACACTGCCTCCAATTTTTAAAATCAGACATTTAAATGCTTCTCATAGACTCTCATAGAATTTTAGCTGTTGTAGTTATTATGATATCTGTACTTGTCTCCCCTTTTTTGGGTTAAATACATCACGTGATGTCACATTTGATGACATGAAGAAAGATGATAGATGGCTGCATTGGTCTTGCCTCTGGACCTGGATATTAGATCATACTGACACTATCACAGCTGACCTGTTTTGTTTTGCTGTTTTCTTTTTTTGTATCCCGTCTCATTCATGGCTATAGGTCTGAGTCACTTCTTTCTTCTTCCTTCCAGGGGATCCACTTGAAAACAGGTGGAGCTCACATCTGCTGTCAATTGAACCGATTAGCAACAACATTCATAGATATTAAAGTAAATCACAGTACTCAGACAAACAAGACAAAAAAAAATCACAATCGAGATACAAAATAACAATTCTCTTCCTTTCCCTCTCACACACACACACACACACACACACACACACACACACACACGTAGACAGTAGTTATACTATTTGTGGCCGACAGCTGTTCTGGCAATGATTTCCATCCCACCTCTTATTGCTCGAAAAAGAGGTCATTCGTCTGCTCAGGTCTGTGTATTTAACTCTGTGTGTGTGTGTGTGTGTGTGTGTGCGTGTGTGTGTGCGTGTGTGTGTGACTGTAAATGCTTCCTGCTGCCTGTCTGCCCTGCACACATGCCTACAGGTCCTCCTCTTCTTTTAACACAGCGATACGGTATTCCCTCTTTCCCTTCATGTGGTCGTGATGACGCTTCCAAGAAAGTCGAGCGGGCCGAGAGTTTGGCCGCAGCATGACCGTCAGCAGACCACTGCTGTGGTCAGAGAGGGAGACCTTGCTGAAAAGAAAACCTCCCATGGACGGATTGGGTGAAGCTTAACAAAATTTTCCTCCTGACAACCTCTGTTAAACAAATATGGCACAGTGTTTTTAAGGCCCAAAGGTACACATTCATTAATATTTACTTATCCCCCGTCTCCACCGATCTCTTATTCCTTATTTGTCATCTTTGAGTTGAGATCTATATATCAGATTAGCTTTTCTTGTATTCATTTTCCTCCGGGTGCCTTCGCTGTCTCTCTGCTTTTCGTCTCTCCTCTCCTCATATTTGTGGCATCTCTCCATCAGTACACCTATCAATTTCCCTCTGCTGAACGCTTTCCTCTGTGCCATTTCCAGTCAGTCAGACCCCAGCTCAGACAAGTAAAGTTTTCAACACCCTTTTACTGGCAGTGAATCCATTAGTGGATGTAGCTCACACACTTTTCTGGCTGGTAAATTGTATAAAAAGAATCAAAGTGTGTGTGTCTGTGAGTGTTATACGGGATTCTGCACTCACACTGCGAAGGATCATCATCGCTGTAAATTTAGTCGGAGTAAAAATACATCTCATTATGAAGCCAAAGAAGTATAATTGGTCGCGAATGAAGGAGGGAGGTTGACTGGAAGTCATGTGTCGGCCCCTGGGCCTCCTAAATATGTATATCCTGGTAGGAGTCAGCAAATTAAATCAGGCAGGCCACATAATTCGAGGATTTTTTTTCTTTTACAACTTGGGTCCTATTTTCCTAACAGTTTTGATAATGTGTTACTCACCAACTTAACCACTGAGACTTTGGGAAGGTGATGACATTGCTACAGGAGAGTCCAACAAGGCACGCAACACAAGCAGTCACACAATCACGCAGGCTGTAAACAAACCCCCATTGTTGCTTGTTTTGGAGAGAAATCAAAGTCAGTGTGTTACCAAAAGTGTCCATTGTAAATAGTAATTAGATTTTGCAGCACTACCTCCTGGTTCTCACATGACCACACCAAAGCTGCCCGACTGGACTCGGTTATTGATTTTCATGGCACAGGCTGTAATGGAAAAAATGATTTGCTGCTTGGTCCTGGGGGAATTAATCACCATTAGGCCTCGGATATTCCAGCTACTAACAGGTCTGAACATACACTGAATGCCAGTGGTTGCACTCTACCAAGGACTTGTGTGGCTAAACTGAATCACAGTGTTGGCACCACAGACTGATGTCACCCTTGAGCTGATGTCCTTTGGTCCATCATTTCTTTGTGCAATGAGCTGTGCTACTGAGAAACTGAACTGATAAATAAAATGTTCAAGACTGTGACTATAGCACACACACACACACACACACACACACACACATTATAATAAAACCTAAAAGTACTGATTTTAAGTTTCCCAGACTTTTGTTCAACAACACAACAGGCCATTGATTTATTTTATTTTTGTTTACAGTACAGAGGTACACTCATCCATTTTGGAAACTTTATTAGGAGTCAGGTCATTGCCATGATGTCATGATGGCTTCCTTGAGAGTCATTACATTTTCCACAGGTTGCTTTCATTGGGTGCATGACTCACTTAAATGGAGCTGCACGTATTGTTGTGCTTCTGGTGAAGCTCTTGTTGTCATATCTGAAACCTTATTTTCCATGAAATGCCTCAAGCTGTCAGGTGCTTCTGACTGTATGTCTGTGTCTGACACCAGAGCCATTCATTTCAAAGAGTTTCTGGAGTTGAAAAGAAGTAAAATCTTCTGCTTTTACCAAAATCAGAATTTAAGTATAGATGCTATTTAATTATTTCCACCTCAGTATCTAGCATCCTGCCATCATAGCGGTAATAGGAATATTAACCCTTGAACTGCATTATAATGCCATGTTAATTATTCAGGGACTGTAAAGGAATGTCGTGTGTATTTTGTATTTTCTTTAATAATTTTTTTTTAGACAAAGTAACAAAATTAGGGTCAAAAGCCAACATGACTATAACCCAAAATGTTGCTGATTTCTGCTCCACAAAGACTTTAACAAACGCCACATTCACCTTCTTTGGTAATTATCTTTATCACCTCTTACCCACTGCAGAACACCCACGCCCACCCACACACACACTACCTGACACGCACTTGCATGCACACACACACACACAGACAGACAGACAGACACACAGACAGGCCATTCCTTTGAGCCGAGCTAAGTGCCCAGCGCTGGAAAAGCCGTGGCCCTGCATGCCAGTGGCATCCTGGTGAGAGAGCAGGAAAACATGCTGCTGTTTGAGAGGCTGCTGGCCTGTTTGTCATCTTTTCCAAGGTAACCAGAGACTGCAGGAGATTAGCCCGGTGGAAAATACTCACAGAGATAATGATGGAAAAAGACAACAAAGCAAAAATGCACGGCGAGTGGAAACCCTGTTGTCAAGTCGTGATATGTGTTTTTTAAAATTAGAATAAATGTGACAAATAATGGGGTGAGTTGGATATTAAACAGCAATAATGACATGATGATAGTGTTATTAGATCTCCCTGCCCAGAACAAGTGCAGTGTTATTGTTAATATGTTTGCAATCATTTGATGGTATTCTGAGAGATCTGTCTATTGATGCTGAAAGGAAAAACAATCATTTGGAAACTCAAATATTTTTATATAGTCTTTTTTTTGTGTGTGTTTTTTTTGGAAATACTGGCTCTGTAGGTCATCACTCCAGAGATGACAGCATCTGTCTGGCTGTCTGTCGGCTGATTGGCTGATTGGCGGGTTGGTCTACCACTGGTTGAGTCATAAAATTTGGTACACACATCTCTCTCTCTTGGGCTAATTTGTGGGAACTTCCAAAATGACTTTAAGTTTGTACCTGAAAATCGAATGCATATATTCTGGTTGATGCTCATATGCCTTATTTTCTTGTTTTGTCTTCTTACACTGTGCTTTTAATTGATGTTTTCTTGATGTTTTCTAACACTTCTCCTGGTCATTATTATTTTTTTTTTTTTTTATTTGTTGCTTTCACTCTCACAATTCATCCTCTTGCTAATAATGGTGCTATATTATCTGTCCTGTCTACTTTGCTTTGAGGTAGTAAAACTATTTCTGGTTTATCGCAGCACGACCTCCAAAAATTCTGTAAATGTGCAGTCATTTTTCTGCCCTTGGGGAAAATGTGGCTTGGCTGTAGCAAGTATTAAATATTTCTTAATGAAACCTCCCATATGTTTTATTTTGGCTCTTTTATGAAGGTGTGACAGGGGTGAAGCCTACCAGTGTAAATACAGAAGTGGCACAGTAAGGCCATCTTTACCTTGGGCCTGCGCCACCGTAGATTGTGGCTGGTGAGTAAGGCCTTCTTTGCCACGCGCTCATTTTGGATGGCAAACATTAGGCACAAATACACACATTGAGCGTTCCTTTCATGAAACAAAATTAGACAAACAAGGAAGCAGGCTGCTGCCTCTTGTCTGTTGACTTTGCCTGGCCATCACTTTTCCCTCGCTGGCGGCAAAATAATGAAAATGTTGTAAAATACGACCTTGTAATTCAACTGGGAGCTTATTTGAAATTCATTTTACCGGATCCAGCAGTTTCCCAGCAAGGAATTGTTTGTAAAACAGTTCATTCATTCAAAAAAATCAGTACACTGTTGTCCTCTCTCTGCTCTGACCAGCAATGTACACCTGACTTTATGCCCTTCATGAATATTGTTGCTTTTACCTTGAATCTACATTCCTATTGGTGCATACTCCATGGTCTAGTTCACAGCAAAGTTTTTAATGGCAGAGAGATTAAGTTTCAAATTTCCCGTTCACAACAATACACGTGTTGTTGCAGTAGCATCAACTTCAATCTTCTTTAATTATGCAATTTGCCTCTCTCTGTGTAGCTGAAGCTCTTTTTCCTGATAAGGCCCGAGTCTGAAACACATTGTTGGTGGTCAGATAGTTTAATATAGTGCACTGCCAGAAGCCGTTATTAGCTTGTCAACCGGTAGTGGGAATGTGAAATATTTCCTATTTTGTTCAAAACTTCACTCAGGCACATGGCTGCCAAGAAATGTTGAGGTCAGCTGGAAACAGGAGACACACTGAGCTGAACTCACTTCATTTGACTACATGGTACATATTCAGTATTTAGTGGGAAGCCAGTCGGAAAGAGCAGGAATATTTAGAAGATGAAAATGTGAAAATGTCAATAGATAGTGAAGAGTTTAGAGTCAACTTTTAATTTTAATTACAGTCACAGTCACAAAGACAGATATATTCTTCTCTGTAGTGGTTTGAAAGTCAAGTGATGCTATTTATTTGATCACTGTTGTTGAATTTATCATAAAATTGCAGGTAATTTGGGCTTTTACATTACCGTATTTTCCGGACTATAAGCCCCTACTTTTTTCTGACGCTTTGGACTTAAACACCGGTGTGGCTCATGTGTCGGCAGCACGAAGCTCGTTAGCTTTTTACAAGCTAGCAAGCTCCGTGCCGCCGATACATTTAGCGCCGTCACATCAGACCCGGTCAGAGTGGACCACACGAAACTGTTCGAATAAATTCAGTAGCGGCTTATAGGCAGGTGCGCTCAATAGTCCGGAAAATACGGTAGTTTTTTTAAAGAATACTGCCACAATTTGAAGCACTACACACAATGTACAGCTGAGGATGATGAGTATATCACTAGTTTATTGACTATTTATTTAAAACGATGGCTAAAATTGAACTTAGAATAGCTATAATCTGCAATATTTCACCTTAGAAAACGATATTCTTTAACACAAATGAGTCTTCAAACTCCCCTGCTGTATTTGGATTCACACCTGCATACCTTCAACCCTCCATCATCCCGACAGTGATCTGAAAGTGACACTTCTCCAAACAGAAAGGCATGCAACCGTGTCCCGAGACTGAGCCTTGTTGCATGCGTCACTCTCGACACTGCTCAGTTCATAAGCCCAGAAGAGTTTCCCCTAAATCATTTTCAGAAACCTCACCAGAGAAAACAAGGTGACCACATCAGCTGCCGTGGAAATCCAGGGATCCCTCTGCTGTTATTTCTTCTCTCAAGGTCACATGTGACTCATTGCTTTGACTGGCAAGACTTCCAACACCGGGCACAAAGTCTGCTGGAACCCTCATCCTTTTTTCATGCCTGTCTCACTGTTTCTCTCTGCTACTGCTTTTCTTTTTACTCTGTACAGACACTTACTATGCGGCTCATAGCCTATCAAGTGCACGGCTACACAAGTCTTTTTTTTTTTTCTCTCCTTCCCCTGGTTTCTTATTGTCTCCAGGTATCTTTGCCCCACACTGATAATTTCAGCATCCTGTTGAGGCTTTTTCATCAGTTAGTAAAATAAAGACTTGTCCACTGTGATTTTCATCTGTGGGGCCCGGGCAGTGAGAGATATAAAATATCCTGAAACAAGAACTCTGAGGTGGACCACAGGAAGGCGGAGAGTAGAATATGAGAAGGTCAAGATCCTTAACAAGGCAACATGTTTCTTGTGTGTCTGTACAACAACACAGATTAAAGTGGTGTGGCCTGGCTTTTCTTGAAAACCTTTTGCACTAAGGTCGCCTTAGCCCACTGACTTACATCAAGATGACCCAAGGAACAGATGATTTTAGATGACGTCTGCTGCATGTCTGAACACCACTGTTTCATAAATGAGATACATTTATATAGTGCTGCTTAGCTTAGGTCTCAAAGTACAACCCCTCATTCACTCATTCACACACCAGTGGCTACAGAGGGGCTACATGCAAGGCGCTATCCACCGTCAAGAGGAACTTAGGTTGCAGTGTCTCGCTCAACATGTGGACAGGAGGAGCCTGGGATCAAACCAATGACAATATGTTTCATAGGCGACCCACTCTACCACCTGAGCCACAGCCTCCCACACAGTTGACACAAACCTGATTGAAACCATCTCCCACCTCCAAGTAGGCTACCACAGTTCTTACTTGTTAGCTTCCAATAACATTTTGAAGGATGACAGATGCACATTTGGACTTCATAACCATGTAGTTTCCACAATTCAGTTTCCTCCTAATGTTATGCAAATGTGGTAGACTTGGGATATACTGGATTTTAACTATAGCCAGACCCACTGTCTCATCAAGGATTTGGACATTGAAAAACTATTCAAGAAGGCTGGATTCATGTTCAGGACAACTGAGTCGGGAGTGGGGGAGGAGACCGGGGTGAAACACTTTTGCTGTTTAGCTTGATGTACTATTTCTTTCACCTGAAATAAATGTGCTTCTGAGGAGCCCTAACAATGAAAATCTTCAGTAGGAAAGAAGCTGAAATAAAAGATCTTATGGAGCCCAGCTTGCTTGCATGGTTTGTTATTGGTTTGTAACGTACCCTCCCAGCTATTAAAACAACAATTAGCTCATTAGTAAACAAAGCATTTGGTTTATTAAAAGACATTTTCATTAGTGGAGAGACAACATTTACCACTATAAATTAAAGTGATCTGTTTTATTGTACATTATAAATATTGGGTAATAATATACAATTTTAAGATGCTGGTACTGCACAGTGTTTCTTTAGTAATAACTTTTGAAACATACATTAACCTGACAACATCAGATAATGCAATAAGTTATGCTGAGTTATTATTTATAACTCTTTGCACGTGTACTAACACAGCCAACCAGTTTGAGGATAATAATCTAATCCTGTGTTTTCAGTTTTAATACCTCTTCCAGCTGTGTTGTGTATCTAAGGATTGTGCCTTTATGTTTCTAATGTTTGATTATGTAGTATAATCATCTCTTTTGCAACAGTCTGGGCTGACACTTCTGAAAATAAAACATGATTCCAGGAAGGTCTTATATAATTGCCTTTTATTATGAAATACAGTAAGCCTAATATATTCCTCCTTTCTTACCATTGGAGCCAGAGAAAGATGCCTTATCACCTTGAGTGTCTTGTGGCAGTGTTTTGATTGGGGTAGAAATAACAATATAGTAAAAACATCACAGTAAGAGCTTCACACTGGACCTCCACTCGGTTTAGATACAGGGATTTCTGAATTGCATTTGAAGCTCTTAATTTCTGATCACCACCACAACACATGTGAAGGGGGCCAGAGATTGGATGGCATCAAATTACTAATTTGTCTCAGTGGGAGAAATCTCAAGAAGAGCAACACAGCAGGGACCGCTCTATTAATGTGGTCGGACAAGCAACAGGCATGAATAAACACCGCAAATCATTTAATCAAACAATACAAATGGAGCATGGAACCTGATTAATAACTAATCAAGTGTAAAGTGAGGCCCCCAGTGGGTCAGAAATATGCTTCCAAGAAGAAATCTTGCACTCTAACTGCACTGAAAAGAAACAGAATCAGTAACCATTAACTGGCCTGTAAAAGTTAATACCACAGGCATCTTAGATATGTACAATTCAACAAGGACCTAATGAAAATCCGAGCTTTTGCCACATCAGCACTTGGAGGACATAGTAGGCAAAAGTCTTTCAGAACATTTTTAACTGAAGTTTTTCTTTCAATTTGCAACCAGAACAGTTGGGCATTATCTCTACTGTTAATTCAGAGGATTTTACAATTTGGGAATGATTGGATGGGTATATTTAATCTGTCCCTCTGAAGTTTACCTGCAAATAGGATTTATTTGCATGAATGGATAAAAGGCTTTGTTTCACACGCTGAATAAGAGCTCTCTCTGTCTTTCCCCTTTCACTGTCTCAGGTCACCATCAGCACCACAACAGTTGCCAGTTCCCTTTTCCATTCATTCATTTATGAGATCTGTTATGGAAATGAGTGGGACTCAGGTGGGTGTCATGCAAACAGACAACATGACACACTGTGAAGAGGAGGTACCACAGATCTGAACATTAACAAGCCATGAGTGGGAGAGATCTACTATCAGCCAGCAGTATGCAAACAAGCTGGTGAAAGCACTACAAAGAACTTATCTCCAGATCTTTGCAGCTAAATTTAAATCAGGAATTATTAATCATGCATTTACAACCAGCATTGTAGTCGCTGCACCCTGAGCCGCTTCATTGTTCCCTTGGGATATGGAAACATTTAAAAAGTAAAATTTCAACTTCAAATTCATTTAATCAGGGAGCTGCATTCACTACTGACGACTGAAAGACTTGGCCTTCAGTTAAATTTGTCAGGCTATTCGCAGTAAGTCCAAATGTAGCACAATTGTTGACAGACCAAAACCATCTAGTAAATTTATGGCCATAAGGGCAGTCAGCTAAGTCCATTGTTGTGACCTAAATGTGTGTGAGTGTGTGCGTCGAGTGGCAGTAGCCTCTGGTTCACCTCGTAACTCCCACGTTCACCCCGTTCGTCCACAGCAGACCTCACTGCCAGCGAACACGTCAGGGGAGCTTGTCCTGAGCGTGTGTTAATGTGTGTATCTGTGCGTGTTTGAAGGGGTGGACGTCCAGCTTCCTCTCTGCTGCTGCTGTGGTGTACCCTGACCTCGATGTTGAAAGATGTGTATGTGTTTTTCTTTTACTCCTTTGTGTTGATGATTGTGTGTGTGTGTGTGCGTGCGTGTGTGTTCGGTCACAGTGTGGTGAGCTGTGACCTCACCACTAACGTTTCCCTCACACGCCTCGCAGACTCGTATGTGGGTGAGTGTGTGTTTTTCTGTGATTACGTTGAAAACTTGCGCTTCTACGTCAGTGGACTGTGACATTTTGTCATCCTCCTGCACGGAGGAGACAAGGAGCAGCTACAAAAGACAAGTGGAAAACCAGATTTATTTTGGGACCTTTCACATCCAACCACTTGTATCAATATCATAGGTTGGGATCACAGCGTGGGTGTGTCCTTTTGGGTTTTGTACGTAAGTTGCAGTGTACCCATCATGCGTTTAGACCATGATGGGGGTGGCTGTGTTTTTGATTGAAACTTTAATAAAGTTATCTGAATTTTCTGTACAGTGCATCACTCATTTCATTAAAATGTTACCAGAGGAGGTTTGAACAACTTTCAAAAAAATCACCTGCGAAATGCCACTGGTCACACCCCTGAAGTACCTCAACCTGTAGGGTTTAGTAAGCAATGGGTGTGTTTTTCTTTCACAAAATCCTACATGTTGTTTTGATTACACATAATGAAATCTTTCAAAAAATTGTTTTCTTTTCATTTTTACATTTCTCACCTGATGAGTCAATCCATTCACAACAACAAAGGTCAACGATGTAAAAGTACAGTCTTTACGTTTTGAGATATAAAAAAGTTTAACTTAAGGTCAACAATATTTTATTTTCAAACATCTAATGGTCTTCATCAGCAGATTGAATTTCTGCAGTATGCTTCAGGCAGCCTTGAAATGCATATGATAGAAAGCAGCTGTGTTATACAGAGAATATTTGAGAAGTATTTTTGGTATTGTAAAGCTTTAGTAAGCAGACCTTTGGTGTATTTTTCTTTCTAAGTGTTAGGGATATCTTCTCTTTATTATTATTCCAGTCAACACTGGTTAAGATAATGTTGTAAAGAAATGTGTAATGTGTAAAAAAAATAATTGCATTCAATATAACCCACCCTCTAGATCTGATGAATATATACAGGATATTTTTCATGTACACAACACAGTAAGAGTGATAAAATGAAATTACAACTATATCCAATCATGCAATCAAAGTTTGTTTAGATGATAAAAGTAAAATTCAATATGTGAAAATTGTGACCATGTTTCAGAGTTGTAGAGTGTGTAACATAAAAAAATAAAAACCACACATTGTTACAGATCAGGCAGAAAGGCTCCAAGGTTGACTTCATTATATCAGTCCAGTCTACAGTAAGACGGTGGTGGCCTAAAGGTTAAACAAGGAGACTTCTGACTGTAATGTTGTTGTTTAATCCTCAGACCAACAGGTTAAATCCGGGAAAGTTTTAGAGGTAAACTTCCAGCTGTGAATGCGTAAAAGTGTAAATGTAAGAGTGTTCCTGCAAAATAAAAAAAGGGAAAAGGCTCACTCTTAAATGAATAAATGTTTCAGGATAAAAGGGGCTTGTTGGCCACATTAAATTTAAACATCCAGTTGTTGTTTTTTTAATCATATAAATAATTTTAAAAGCATCTATGGAACAAACACCAGAAAAAAAGACTAATTAGAAAATATACTTTGCAACACACTGCTACAACTTAACAAACTGGGTTCCTTAACGCTCTTTGGGTGCTGGGGTCACAAACTGTGATGGTTCCCAGTGTGGAGAAAGGCGATATTTTGGTTTTTAATTGTGAGATCTTGAGACTGAAAGAACAGTACTCCTCAGCACATGAACGCTGTTGTCCGTCCACTCTGAGACAACATTTCCAAGTTCCCTCAGCGGATGTTCAAATAAGCACTACCAGTCCAACTAAATGATTCTGGCTGGTCCAAATAAACAGCTGTCAGTCATTGTATTTACATGCTGTCAAAGCAGGACTCAAAACATTTATCCTGGAAAATCTTTCTTTATTCACACTGATTAAAGCTCTGACACATTGGGTGTGTTACGGATGGATTGTCAAATACAGCACATATAAAAACACTTCTTCACATTGTAGAGTGAAAATTCTGACCATATGGAAATAGTTACTTTACTGTATACCTTTACTTCATCTCTGCTGTTGTGTATTTGTAATCAGGAAAAAGTCAAGCAACCAACTTATTGGGTTTCTTTCTCTTTAACTGAGAACAAGCATCAAATCACTGATCTACTGTGAATTATTTTTTATCCTTGGGTGTATCCACGACTATAAAATAATATATATAAGGCTATATATAAATTATTTCTGGAATATTTGGGATTATTAAGGAATATTTGTATTGCCTATGAAGTAAAAAGACAATATTACTTCATTCATGAATGAATCCAACGCTGGACTCTGCCTTTCAGAGCCTTTGATGTCGCCCACACCATTCACTACTTTGCGTAATCGCAACGCAACTCGTGAGGATGCAACAAATTTATTTTTAGGACTGAGGGAAGAGAAAGAAACGCAGAGAGGGCTGTAGGTGGGTGGGCAATGCTCCCTCTCTCGCGCGCTCTCCCTCGCGCTCTCTCTCTCCCTCTGCACTGTATAAGTGATGGAGACCCCATCACGGCGCAGTTCGCTTTTACGCAGAGGAGATGAGCGCACGGATAACGAAATCCAACCCGGCCATGAAACTGATAGTGGTGAGTAACCAGACTTTCTGCTGCTCTTCTCTTTAGATATGCACGAGACACAGGGAGCATTTCCTACTGTAGGAATGAGAGGGATGGACTCATTGGTAAATTATTAATTTTAGGGGGATTATTGCGAGACGCGGATTAATGATGTTGCGCTACACTCGGTTTCTTAATAAGGGATCGGTATGGAAACCCGGCGTGTACTCCACATGTATTCACAGTAAGGTACAACACAGAAAAAGCAACACATTGGCCGTTCACATGTTCCCTCAGTACAACGTGCGTCTGCGCAGGTAATCTGAAGGTGTTCATTTATCACCAGTCTGTGCGCTACATTCCCCACGGTCCCTAAAATCAGTGTTTGGAGATTTGACATTATGCTGAAAGTTAATATGTGTTTATATAATGTTTACTGGTTTAGATGTTATCCTGTGATCCTGCACGTAGCTTATGTGAAGGTTATTATACTTCTTATTCACACCGTTGTAGTAATTAGCTAATGTATGACATTATATCTGACTGTGTGGTGTTAGCAGGTAAAGAGTAGAAATTGCAGTAAAACGTAATGCGTCTTGTGTACTCACAGGATCTTTTTCTGAACAATTCAGCTACATCATTAAGTTTTATAAATAGATTTTACTTTGTTTGTATTGGAGGTTGTTTGCGTTTGGGGATGAATAGAGCTCATGGTTTGCCCACCTTTTTGCTCCCCTGCTGTGAATACTGCCGGTACACCTACAAACAAGATCTGCAATTTACACTAATGAATGAAAGTTTATTTTGGGTCATGTTTCATTGCCATTACTATAGTTTGTTTGAAATGAATGAAACTTTACACTCTCAAAATATAGTCACGTGGTGAGTTCCCAGCAGATGGTGTTTACTATGTGTCTGACATAACACTAATTTGCTCCACAAGCTTTTTCAAAGGGTTTTTTTTTTTTGATGCCTCAGGGCCAAGAGTCGTTATTACTTTTGGTGTGTTTTGCATGCTGCTCTGTGTTAAGCCTTTGCAGGATTTGCATATGCACAGATGTGTATCAGATCATACGCTGTAGCTCCAACTAACACTGGACCTACTATCTATCCTTGTGACCTGCATGCATGTGTTTGTTTATGTGTGTGAAAGGCAGCGGGAAATAGAGATCTCCCTTTTTGTGCCAAGGGTGGTCAGTAATTCTGTTGTTGTAATGTGTTGCTTCTTTAAGCAGGTGTACAAAGCAGTGAGACACAAATAAATCTGTGTGTATGTGTACACACATGTACTTAATCCCACCGTATAATTTAATATCATCCATACAGATTAGTTCCTCTAACTCAGTGCAGTCCAGGCAAATGTTTTCTTATCACATTTTCTGACAGTTTTGTTGTGTTTATCTATTATTTATTTAGTTAACCAGTCTTTCAGTCATTTTACCAGTCAGACAATCATCTTTTTAGCCAGGTAATGAGTGAGTCATCCAACCACTCAGTCAACCTTGAGTGTCAACATCCAGCCAATAAATCAGTCTGCATCACTGCTACATCCAAACATCCAGTCTGTAAGTAATTCTCTGCTAAAACTCTGTCATTTTGTGTCCAAAACACTGTTTTGGTTTAGAAGTCCGGATGTAAATGCACCTCCTGCACCTGTGTGCTCTTCCTGTTGTCCTGCATGCTCCTGACACATGTGGTTGTCGTCTTAAACACACACAGGTTGTTTGGGTTGTAGCCCAGGATGATGTCAGCAGAACAGTTAATGTATCTGGTTTTTAGGAAGACACATGTTTCACTATGTAAACAGTGCTCTTTGGAGAAAGAGGGATATTCTGGAGAGCTAAATATTACAACGCTGTTGGAGGAGCAGGTAGCTAGTCACCCAGCTCCTCAACAAAGACAGTTTGCTGCCATGCATGTCATCCATCTATCCTTCCATGCAACCAATAATCCCAGCTCTAATCCCTGTGTAGGAGAATACTTTATCCCCCTCTATTATTATCTATTATCTATCATCTGTGCTCTCTTTATCTTTACGCCTTTACTCCCCGCTGTGGCCGTTGGCATTAACCCCACCAACTTCCCTAAACCGAGCAGCACGTTCACACGCAGACAGGACAGAAAGTCTGCGCAGAGATCACTTGGCCAAACAGACTCAACCTGATTTCTTTTTTCTTTTTTTTCCCCCAAGACAAACACTGGAGAAAAGGGTGAGGAAGTGAGTGGGACAGAGGTGGGGGGAGACATACGGAGGGTGTGTGAAGGTACAGGACTGACATGTTTTAAACAAACAAGTACAGATGTTTATTCAGAAAACCAACAATTACCTCTGGAAGTTGCTTCCGCACACCTAACTTCCCCTTTTCCATCAACAGTAGTACTGATAGCAGAGGTGTGTGTGTGTGTGTGTGTGTGTGTGTGTGTGTGTGTGTGT
>OOFC01018831.1:95180-119295 GCA_900323345.1 Pseudochromis fuscus
CTAATTGATCCTGTGTGTGTGTGTGTGTTCATGTACGTGTACTATAAAGGTACAACTGGTACAAATGTCACTGTCACACACAGGCCTTCATCTGCTTTTTATCTCCCTGCAGTATTAAAAACAGCAGGATGGATCTGATGCAAATTTCTGTAGTGACAGTATCTGACATTAGATGTGGAAAAGCATGAGAAGAACAAATTGTTCTGTTTAAATGGGCAGTGTTTTTTTTAAATATAGTTTCATCTAACTTGAGACAACAGAAATGCCATAAAAATCACCCCTCTCTCGAGTGAAAGCCCTGCCTTTAAAAAATTACTCAAACCTCCAGTGCAGAACTTCTGTCTCTCTCTTCTGGCAGCGAGAGTAATTACACAAACACTGTCCACACAAGCTTACTAAGGCAAGAGAGTTGCTTCTGTCTTTGGCTCTGGAAAAGTAATCATTGATAGTTGATGTAAAATGCATTGCAACTGGTGGCATGTTGCTACAAACACCAGATTGAAAACTCTGCAAAGCACAGAGAGATTGACATGCTGCTTCATCAGCATTGTGTAGATTTGAGGTTCAGTATCATGAAAAATGCTGGAGCTGGAGGTACAACAAAAGCACATACTTTGTAGTTTGGTCACAGCTGGGCCCCTTCATGTGACTGCACTATGGACTTGTAGGATCTTTAGAGGATTATGGAAGAGTTCTTGAAGTTCTGATTTACGTATGTAAAAGTTGCTTCTTTCTTTAAATATTTGGTCATTTGGGCCATATTTTAATAAATCCATCCTAGAGGTTTAAAGGGGAAATCTCTTTATGGTCAAACTACTTACAAAAGACTGAGTTTGGTTTGAAATGGCTCTTTAGTCTGAATTTCTAGATAAAAGATAAAACCATGTGACAGAGCTGCACCTAACAGATATCTACATTTTTGATTCATATTGTGATTACTTTTTTTTTATTTACTAAACTGTTGTCCAAAACAGTGTCCATGCCCATATTGCTTATGCACATATTTGTATTTTCTCTCTAAAGCTTTTTTGTTTCGATCTGGTTTACACAGCAACAGATTGTCTGGGTTCAGTTCATTGACCACCGAGTTTTAAAATATCCATATTGAACATGTGCTCGGATGCATAAAGAACTCAATAATTGTTTTTAGCAGCAAATTCGAAATTAGAAAAATCTCTTTATTAAAATAATACGATGAGTGACGAATGTGAACATTGCTCAATATCTTGTGATGTAGCATGACCTGTACTCTCAGTAGGAATAAGGAAAGACAGATTCCACACACACACACACACACACACACACACACGAGCTGGAATCCCCCCTCAGACCACCTGCGCTCTACAGTTAACTAAATCCATGTGCCTGGTGGATAAGCTGGTGTAGTGTGGTTTGGTCCCTTTGTGCCATTGCTCTTCTGCTCATGCTGTGAATTTAAAGTTGACCTCAGGCAAACCAAACATGGAATTTCTTCTTGCTTTGCATTTCACTCTGCTCCAAATTCAATGCAAGTCTAACCCCCAGCTCTATCTGCTGGACGTCCAATACTTCACTATACTGTGGCTAATTTCACCTGGACACGTTTTAATATTTCCACTAGCAACACACAACAGGGTATGTATTTCATAATGTAAATGTGATTTACTTAATCACATTAGGCTGTTGTATGTTCTCTTATATCATGTTTAGTCTGTGGTTTTACCTCACAACAACTATAGATAGATTTACCCAAACTTTTACATCGCCTAGTTGTCTGGCCTGTACTTTTTTTTTAATGTACCATGACTGAAAATAACTTCAAGTGAAAAACATTTTAGCTCCAATATACATCTATTAATACATTTTTGGATGTTAAACCACACATAGAGATATTAAGCCCTATCCCCACCCACCAACTGTAGCTGTAGCTCCCTTTACAAGCTCACATGCAAAGCATGTGTGATTAGGTTCAAGCCTATTTCTATTAGGTGTGTGAACTCTGTAGCTATGTCACTGAAGCACATCTGTCCTGCATTGCCTAAAGTGCTCTTCATCCTGTTTAGCTAAAGTACTCATCAGCTAGGTCATAAAAGACACAAAAACTGTCATCAGTCTTTCAAGCCCTATTTAACCCAATGGACTGTTGCGTTTCAGTATAATAGATAATACACGTGTGTCCAGTCAAGTTGTATCAACATTTGCTCACCAAACATCCTCTCATAGTCCCACAAGCATCTCCCTGGTTTTCTTTGTGTCTCGCTTGTGTTGCCTGTTGTGGGGACTATGGACCATCTACTCAATGCAACATAACCATGTGTATCAGTTACACACTGTTACACACTGTGACTGTTGTTTGCTGCAGTCAGGAGGATAACAGAGGTGGTAAAGATTGTTCTCACTCAGAAAACATAAATATTTCTCTCACATCAGTTCACAAGCAGCATCAGATAAAAGTGATTTAGGCAGTAAAAATATATAATGTTTTTATTTTAATCATTATTTATCCAGTGGATGACAACTTAGCGAGGATATTTTCTCAACAAGTGGTTTTACTTACAGCTCTTATCAGTTAGAATCATTTACATAGCACCTGCCTTATCTTGCTCAGGGGCATCTATGTAGGGATGGTAGAAAATCATCTTTACCTTCATCCATCCTTTCATCTCAGCTGGCTGGGCTCCCTGTAGGATATGCTTCTTGCTGAGCTTTGCTCTGATGATTCCAGCAGTATAATTATGGCTGTCAGTGGCCCCTAGCTGCTGTGTAATTTGGGTTTCCAGCGGTCGTCCCTGATGTCGTCAGATGGCAGCTTCCGAGGCGAGAAGGAGGGTGAAAAGTTCAATATTTCTTTTAGCTGTTGATAGATGAACTCACACGCACCACAGGACGTCTTCCCAATGAGTTAATTCTTAAAAGGTTTTGTTTTCCTCTGCAGCAGAGGGCTACTGTGCTGGAGGGTTTGTAAAGTGTTGTTCTGTATTTTGAGCAAATAGCAGAATTATTTCTACATAAGACTTTAAACATTAATGCAGGTCGTTCATTGCCTTAAAAAAATATCAGATATTATTAGATTTCAAAATGTGTTTAACTTGAGTTTGGCATCAAAACAATCATTGAATGCAAACAGGATGATCTAACAGATACATCTGCTGAACATCGTCCTGAAAGCGAGGTGTAAAATGTAGAAGCAAATTGCTGCCAAGCTCAAATGCTTCATAAGAGATTACCTAGTTCATTGCACAGGTTTCATGGTGCATGAAATTGGTAAAGATAAAACAATGAATAACACACAGGTGAGATATGCACTGGACATACATGTGGAGGTGCATTAGGTCATTATGTATATTTTAATAGCTTCAAAGGCCTTTCTATCATCACAATCTTTGTTGTAGTAGGTATACTATTTTTTAATACTCCTTTGTTGAAGTGTTCTGCAGCACGTATTGAATCAGACTTTAGTCAGACCACTGTGCTGTATGGAGGATTTGAAAAACAATACGATCTTGACCACTTACACATGTGCTCCATGTCAGTGGCTCTGGTTTAAGATAGCGCAGTATTTCCAGTAAACGCATCCCAACTTAAAACCAAAGATTAAAGTCGACGTAACAAGTGTAACCATACCCGGCTTTGCAGAAACCCAGGTGACCCTCCATCAGTCCTCAGTCTGCTCCACCCTCCTGATGTTTCTAAATTGATTGGATGTGGTCTCACGGCTTAATAGTGTGTATATACACCTCTTAATTTGAAGAGCAGGACTATGATTATGGGTTTGATTCCTGCTGGGGCCACCCATGCTACAAACAAACTGGTGCAGTCATGGTACTGCTCAGCGAGTCGCTGTGGATGAAAGCCTTCCACCAAATGTGCTCAGGGGTTGATAGGTTTTGCCGGGAAAACCACTGCACTCGCCAGGCTGTTTGAAGCCTAGGTTTCTATTATGGTGTGTAAAACCCATTCATCTATTTTTACTATCTTTTTTTTTTTTTCGCAGTGACCGACACTGAAAAGGGAAAAGTGAATTGTATGCAAAAGAGGAGTATATGTATAGTACATGTAGAGTCGTAATTTATTAAGGGAGACCATAAATTACCCTTTTGAAAATCAAAGATCAAAGTAGATTGAAACACAAACAGTATGTTCAGTAACATATGGCAGATGGCTGCACTGTATACTGTCTCCAACACACTCACCCACACATAAACACACAATGATTTCTGATGAGAATGATTTTTGTGATTTTGTATTTCAGTAGTGGATAAAAGATGCAGAGGCATATATCAGGAAGTACACACTGATATTATCTCCCTGATGGTCCTCCTGTATTACACTAATATACACATGACAGACTGTGTTTTGTGACTGCAAGTTTTAGGTTAAATGGGATAAGTAAAAATACATACGCGCAGGAAGGAGATCAATGTTGCGATGCGGGTAAACTGTAGAACAGAGTGGGTGAGTGTTTTGTATTCTGGTGGTGAATGGGGAAAGCCCAGTAACCTCCAACAGTACTCTTTATGAACAGCAGCCAGGAGAGGAGACCGCAGAGCACGCAGACCAACACTGAGGAAGACGGTAATTGGACGTGAACCTCGACAAACATGCACACACACACATTCATGCACGTGTGCACTCCTGCACGCACGTGCATGAATGTTTGTAGCTGTTTGTTGTAGGAATTTATTCATGTTTGAAGATGCACGCACACAAAAAGAAAGCAAAAAACACATAGAGGCAAACACACACATGCAAGCAGGGTCTATTGTTATTTAGTTGTCCAAGCAGTCAGGATGTATCCTGGCCAACGGGAAAGTCCGCAGAGCCAATGGCTGAGGGCCTTCAGGGTGGAAGGAGCTGTGTGACATCTGGTCTGCATGTGGCCTTGGCCAGCTACATGGCTACATGTCAAACATGCTCACCAACTGATATCTTATATTTTAGATCTGACCAAAGCTTTTCAGTCCCTGCGCAGGCGATGATACATGGGTTTGTTTTTGAAGCATTCGCCATGAAGGCCTGTCTCAGAGGCTCGCTAACAGCCACCCACTTTACAGTGTATTCATACAGATGCGTTGCTTCAGGGTGGGTGAGGGGCGTCTGGGTGTGGTGTGCTTTTTGCTCTAGGGCAGTATTAAAGTGCTATAGATCACCCTTGAATCACATCAGATGCTTCTCAGCTGCAAAGCAGCCTATCTTACAGAGCTGCTGACATGGGTAGAAAACTGCTGGTGAGGTCACAGAACACAGGGCTGTGCAATTAGTGTCTATAATCCTGTGTCATACACTTATTTTAATTTAATATGTGAGGAATGTTGGCATGACTGTAACATCTGAGTTCATTTAAAAGCTTTGGAAAACAGTTGAACAGATGAGAATAGATGTCCTAATCAAGACTAATAGTCATGATAAAATCTTGCTTTCAACATTTAGCAAAACAAACATCACAACTTGATGTCGTCTGTAAATATGGAAAGATTTCAAATGTATGTTTTGTTATTGTTCAAGAGGTTGCCCCAGGGCAGTAATCAATGTCCATGAAACTGCTGCTGAATTATGCCTCAGACTCCCTGAACTGCAGTCTGAAAAGCAGAGGAAATCACTTTAGGACTGAACGTCCACCAGGAGCTTCAACTTTACTGTTCTGACCTTTCTTTCAACTCTTTCTTACTGGAAGCTTTGGGTTGGCGAGAGCTCCAAAATATAAAAATATTTCAACCTTTTGCCAAAGAAGAGCTGTGCATGCGATGGGTTTTATTAGAGATTTTGTCACTGCTGTTGAGTCACCACTTCTTTCTTTCTCTTGCAGCTCTTCACAGCTTCTCTTTCCTGGGCCTTTCAGCAGCAAGCTGTGCCACCGAAGTACCAGTACCGTGACCCTGAGACGTCTGACCTCCTATTATGCGACCAGTGTCCTCCTGGCACAGCCGTCAAACGACACTGCACCGCTGACACGCCCACAGAGTGCCATCCCTGTCCCGAGAGACATTTTGCTGAGAACTGGCACTGGGGGGACACATGCCAATACTGTACCTCGGTATGTATAGGATTACTAGGATCATTCAAGTAGCAGCGAATTAAACAAAACTGAACTCGTATTGTCAGGATTGTATTTTCTCAAGTACAACATCCCTTTAGTGTTTTTATTCTCCAGCTTGTCCTTCATGTTCTTTTATTGTGGTTTTCCTGGTGTCTTTTTCTTAGATGCATGACCATACTGTTTGTACATTTGTCCTTTTTTTAAGCCACTTCAGTAGTTGTTACTAAAAATGAAAGTCTCAATTTGCTCATTGTGGTAGACGGATCTTTCCTCAGAGTTTAGATGTTTTACTCTTTGACGCTTCAGATAAATTATGCAATCACCACATCATCCAATTCTAGTTTAGTCCTTTCTTTCATTTTTCAGCATGTTTCAGACCTGATCCTGTGAGAGCAGAAGCGTGTCAGTCGCCATGGCCTGTTTTTGTTTGTTGTTCCAAATGACTGTGCTCTTTGTCCACGTACATATAAATCAACCTGTCCTGTATTTTACTGTGTCCATGCAGCATCAACAGTTAGTGAGCGTGACTTCTGTGTTTGCTGTATGTAGGTGTGTAAGGAGGAGCAGCTAGTGAAGCAGCAGTGTAACAGAACTCATGACCAGCTGTGTGAGTGTGCTCCAGGCTTCCACCTAGTGGTCGAGTTCTGTATCCCACACAGGACCTGCCCACCTGGCTCCGGAGTGACAGCTTTAGGTAAGACAGAGATACACCTTATTATTAGGAGGGGAAGATAATGTACTAACAAACTGTGTTGATTGATTGATAGATTGATTGATTGATTGATTGACTTTATTTTGCAAAATTTCAATGCTCACACAAGTTACAACAATAAAAGCTTGCACAGGTGACACAAGAAATTTCCATTTTGGCCCTTGATTACTTTTTTTTTTTTTAAGGAAAATGTGGTATTAATAATAAAATACAGTAAAAACATACAATACTGTCAAAACAAACAAACAAACAATTTTATAATAAGACCTATAAATGTACTCCACCACACCACTACTACAGACTAAAAAGAAATAAAAGGGAGTGATTGTGACAGTTGCAAATAAAAACTCCTTAAACTTATTAAAGTCCTTTTTTGAAACAGTTTTTGTTAGATGTATGACCGAAGGATTTTTCTGAGGGAACCAGTAAATTGTCTCTTTTTTTGTAAGATAAACTGTTTTGCAAGTAACATACAACTATTTTCCTCTCTGTTTAGTCAGCATATCAGCTGGATGGATGAATAACAGTCAGTATCTGCAGTCAAACCAGAGAAAATGAGGAATTCAGTCAGTCAACACACAGGTTAGGTCGAAGCAGTGGTTGACTTCAGTGAATAAATGACTAAATGTTATCTCTCAAAATGTTTGGGAGGTATGTGTATTTATGAGGATATACGGTACAGGTTTTTTTTTTTTTGAGTTTTCAGAGCAGAAATCCACGGCTGTGTATTTGATCTTTTCTTCAATCTCCTCATGTCCTGCTCTAATCTTTCACTGCCTCGACTCCATTTTATACTAAATATGCGACGCTGGCATGTCAGGAACGCTTACGCTGCCAAAACAGAGACACTCATCAGTTACATTTTCACATTCATGTCTTTTTTCTTGTATCACTGGAAGCTCTTCTTCTTTCCTCTGAGTGAATCTGATCTGTACCAGATGCACATATTTTTTTTCTTTTTGTAAATGAAGGGCTTTTTCTTAGAAAGGCTCCTCTTTTCTCTGTCTTGGTCTCAGAGATATGTTGTGGCCAATGTGATCGACTTGTGACTCCCCTCCCCCTCCAGTCTCCTATTCTGTACTTCCAAGCAGTGACATGATATATGAATACACATGACAAAGACAGGCAATTAGGGTTTATTATATATAGCATTTTTTTGTTTGTTTGAGTGTGAATGTTCAACACATGCTCGTGTTTCTTTGTTGCACTTGTTGACTAGCACGTTGGGCGTGTAGTTGTCAGGAACACCCAGTCCAGTTAGAGCTATAATTTGCCATTTGAGAACTCAGACGTACTCAGGTCGGTCAAAACAAACAGTTCTTACTACATAGCTACCTCCGCCAAGGAGGTTATGTTTTTGCCGGCGTCTGTCTGTCTGTCTGTCTGTCTGTTGGTTTCCAAAATAACTCAAAAACTTACGGACGGATTTTGATGAAATTTTCAGGGATTGTCCAGATGATAACGAACAAATGATTAGATTTTGGAAGTGCTCCGCATCACCGTCTGGATCCAGAATTGTTTTTAAGAATTCTCCTCGCAAACTCTCTCCTCGAAGGCGTCCATCTTGATATGCTAGCGCAAGCACAGTGCAGTTGCTTGTATTGATTTTGACACATGCGCAGTTGCTCGTGCCCTCCGCGCCCAGGCGACGCAGTCACATTTTTGGAGCTGCACGCGGACGCCTATGCGCCTGTCCGCTCGAGCGCTTCCTGACGTGTTCGATCACATTTACGTGAAGCGGACCCTCGTGCACCAATGCGTACATGCGGACGCGGAAAGTATGAATTGGCCTTAACAGTGCTTGGCGGAGGTCTGCGCTCTCAGAGTGCTTTTCTAGTTGTTACATAGTTTCCCCACAACATTAACACTTTATTTAGTACGTTGTCAGATCTAATTTGGAGTCAGATAATTAAATAAGGAATAAATTACATCTTAATGGCGTTTGGATGTGCTTTGGTCCAAAAAGTAACTGAAAAAGTGGAGAAACTTGAAGTTGGAAATGAAAAGTCTCACGTTCCCGTGTTGTTACACTGTGGAAAAGGAATGCTTGATATTTTCCATGAACTCCATCACTTGCAAATACAGCCATTAGTACGTGTTCATTGTGACAACCGGGTGATGAATATGTGTCTGAACCAGCTCAGTCTCTTCTGTTTTATATTTTTCCATGCTGGCATATGTCATCTGCTGACATCAATCAGGAGATTAGTGTTTAACTTATTTCATCTGTGCATCATGTGCGTCAAATGAACCACAGTGTGGTCATCAATAGCTTCAACTCATTCCCTTTAATTCCAAGCCTCAGTTCCTCATAGCGCTGCATGTGCATAGGCTGAAATCTCACTTTTAGTTTGACTGAATCCTGTTGTGTTTTATTGAAGAGGGTTTATCTGCGCAAATCGAGCCAACTAGTTCAAATCTAATTTTCTAGGGATGACTGTTTCTCTAATTATCTCTGAGTACTATTTGTTTTCAAAGTAGCAAAAGAGGATAATGTGCAATTGACCTTGTTCCTGTCAGACATGATTTTGCATATTTGATGCCGTAGTTAAAGAGGAAACTACGTGTGTGACATGAGGCGAGCAGTTTGTTTTGTCTGAGTGAAATGGTATAACCTTTCCCCTGCATCCCTGAGACTGTGCTTCCTCTTCGATTTCAGCGAAATTACACTTTACTAGCACGTACTCATTTACATAATCCACCATAAAGATTTCTCTATTGAAACATTGTGAGATAACTCAGTCATTGGGTACAAGTTACTAAATTCTCAATTTGTGGCCTGGTTAAGAATCATTATTTCTTTTCTGTGGCATTAAATCATTTCAGTATTTTTTGTTTATCACTGAATTATGATCAAATAATTTTCAAGGCACTTTATATTGCAAATTTTCACAGTCTTATTACCTTGTCTTAAGAGCAGAGTCCAAAACTGCAAATCCCAATACAGCACCTCATGCAGTCTCTAGTGACCAAAGCCAATCTGATACTGTTGTAGATTCTCTCCTTAGTGTGTCACTGGTAAATGTTGCCAATATAAACACCAGCTTATCCTGAATTTCAACATGCCAGTGAAAAAAAAAAAAAAATCTGGTTATTTCTACTGGAACCACAGCGCAAACTGGCACTGCCCTTCTCATGACTTCATCCTCGACCTGACAACACAATCTAACCACCAAAAGGATGAAACAACATTTTCCAGTGACTGTGGTTATCATCTGACCCCTGTAGTGCTGATACCGCTCAAAGATGAGACAACAGTTTCCATAAATTTCTCTAACACAGATCCACAACTGGACTTGAAAGTCTAATGAAATTCAGCAGACATGAGACAGCGTTTCAGGGGATTCCCCCCCTTGAAGCTGAAGGACTTGTTATGTAACGCCTTGAGTTGTGGTTTCAATCTTTAAACCGCAGGATGCTGGTTCAGTCTCCCAACAACACATGCCTTTTGTGACTCCGTTCCTTTCTCATTGATCTCCTGATGTGTTTGTTTCTGGTTGTGATTCTTGGCGGCTCTCTGAATGGGAGATTTGAAGTTTTTCTCGCCACTTCTTGAATCTAGTTAAACTGATCAGTGTCAACTAGTGAAGCCAAAGTAGAAAAAGAATCTAACAAATAGAGAAATAAACCAAAGTAAGGATTGTTTGCCTTTTAGTTAATTTTCATGTGCTTGGTCTGTATAATGTTAGAAAACAGTGATCAAAGTTCCTAAAGGCAACAGATAAAATCAAGAAGAAAGAACAAAATTGTCAAAATATCCAAAACAAAAAAGTATTTATTTAAAACTTATTTAACTACAAAAAGACTGGCTGAGTAAATCATTTTGTTTGAAGTCAAAAACTGGTTTTGCAATGGAGACCTGGTCTAAGTGGCAGCATAAAAAGTTAAACCAAAATAAATACTAAATAAACCTAAAAGGAGACTGAACTTTGCCAGAATATCAGCTTTATCAGGATATTAATATATTTATTTTACAGTATCTTAAGACAAAGAAACTCCACAAAATCTGTACATTGAATTGACTGATTGATTATTCATAATACTTAGGTTTGTTTTATCTCTAGTCAATATAGATAATTCATAAATCTCTTAAAATGTTTGCAAAATGCTGATTTTGCACAGAGGAAATTCTGAGAAATGAAACGTTGATGTCAGCATGAATAACTGTGCTGCAGTTATTCTGACACGTTCTCGATCCTGTACTGTACCTGCTGTGTCATCAGTGGGGCAGGAAACATTTGCAGTATGCATATCAGCTGGTGGTTTGAAGTTTTAGTGCTAAATGGTGAAATGTTTTCAAGAAAGAACACACTCTGACATGACAGCAGGAAATGATTTAAAAGGTTAAATCTGATATGGATACGGCACATCTTCCCACTCGCTTTCATTTCTATGCTTTGTAGATTAAAATAAAAAGAGGATGTGAATACTACTGCAGTTCCACTACATGGGCTGTCATACACGCTGCAAGCCATGTACCAGAAGTTCTCAGGGATTACTGTAATGTTATTGTAATGACTCTTTAATGATTAACTTTAAAAAATATACATCACTGTAAATGGGTTAAAATAAATATGATCATTAAATGTAAATATTACAATAGTTTACAAAATCTTTGTTTTATTTCTAAAAACTCAGCAATTGAAAATCTAATTTATCCAACAGTTTTAAAAATCAGCTGATGAGTCATTCTGTGTCGCCGTTCAAGTCACATGCCATCATAGTAACCGCACCATTTACAAGGTATAGAAACTACAGAGGTGTGATGAGTAAGTCCGAGTCATTCTCAGAATCACACAGTCAGCCGTCGGGCTGATGGGTCGTCACATGTCACTGTGGTCATAGTTCTTAGAATCACATCGGCTCGTTTGATTGAGCTAAATGACGTAGATCATGTTCATGCACTTTCAGATTGAGCCACAGATGCAAAAAATCTGTACGGTTTGCTGCTTTCTTCTGATAAATCTGCCAGCTTTGTTTCATAAAATGATTGTGTGTGTGTGTGTGTCTGTTCCAGGTACACCTGTGAGTAACACAGTCTGCGAACGCTGTCCCGATGGTCATTTCTCTACCGGCAGCTCCTCCACAGAACCATGTCAGCCCCACAGAAACTGCTCTGATCTGGGCCTGAAGACGTTAAGATGGGGCACATCCACCTCAGACAGCACCTGTGGCCACCACACCTTGTGCCACACTGGTGAGAACATGCACACTGGTGGGAATCATATGGAAGGTTTTAGGTTTAATGCAGGGTGCAATCAGAGCAGTTTACTTCAGTTCAGACTCAGATACACACACAGAGAGACAGATATGCAACAATGTTTTCAAGTAAACCTCAATTGTCAACAACTTAAAATCAGTCAGTACTGAATTATTTCAGACATGTGGTCATTTTCATTCCTGAAGGCAGGGGATTTCCTCGGTCGCTGTCGGTCATTGTCCAGATTCCATTCTTGTCCAAATTCTTCCGTGTCTGAAAACCAACACAAGAGAGAAAAGCCAAGAGTTGAATTGGATGTTTATGGCACTGCCAAAATGACCCATGATGGATCAATTACCCGTTTAACTGTCACATCCTTAAACACAATAACAGAGGAAACTGAGTCAAACAGAAAATGAGATGCAAGACGAGCTGGTTAGTCTTTGTTACTCAGACGTTAACTATGACAGATGCTGAAAGATAATTACTCAAATATGACACTAAATTCCGAGAGCTTGAGAAACCACAGTCACCAAAGAACACACACATCGGGATATAAAGACGCTGGCACACTCATGCACATTGTGTCTCACACTTAGGAGAAAACACACCAAGCTGTTGTCCCTGAGGGAGGGTGATGCTCTCCTCAAACATTCATTCACAAATTGTCTTCCTGTGAACTACACAACCACAGATCGTCTGCAGCAAATCCTGGAACAGTTTAACAGGTTTTTTTTTTTAACAAAAATGTGAAATTGAAAGCAGTCGGGAATCCCAAAGTTGCTATGTGATTTGGAGAAACCACCGGGATGTCAATGTCAATTATACAGCAAGCCACAGTTACATCAACCAGGCATTAGGAGGAAGAAGCCAAATGTCCTCTTCACATTAAACTCAATCAGGCTACAACCGACTTTTCTTTTTTGAAACCTTTTTTCATATTTACTGCAAGTCAGTCAGAAAACATTTTCACACACACATGAAATGCTTCATAATTGTACCAGAGTTGCAATTTCATGTCCGCAGTTTGACATCGATCACAGCTCTGACTGTCCTGGATGTATAAATTGTGCAGAATCATCTAAAGTTTCACAAATTTGGCGAAGAAACCTGCTTTTTACAGAAGTACTTTCACTTGATGAGTAAGGATCAGGAGACTTTGGCTGCCGTGGTGCAGAGTAACAGACATGGGTGAAGTTTGGCTCTGCTGGTCGGACTGATGTCAGTGGATGATCTGTGATGTTGACGGGAAACAGAAGGAGTAGTCAAATTACAAAGCAACACACATATAAACAGATCCACACATGCAATAGTAGATTCACGGGATATAATGTGGCCTCTGCTATGAAGCTGCCATCCTTAGATTAGTTTTTCTAGAATAAAAATAATAATAATAAAAAAAAAATTGCCCTGTGTGGTTATTGTTGTTGGTCTGAGGACAGAAGTGCTGCAATACAAAATGCTTATTAATGGTGGATGATAAAACATAGTGACACCATGACGTCAATCATGTCAGTTTGCTAATGCCAGTTACGCTGCAATATCTGTTGAAAGTTTGCTACCATGTGGTCATGTGTGCCACCGCAGCTTCTGGTCAAACCAGAACAAGTGAAACTGCTGAGCAGAGGGAATTTATTATGTTTTGTATGAATTCAAGAGTTCATTTGCAGGAGGAAAAATAGGGATCTGCATCAACTTCAACATTTTTATCATAGATTTTTAACCCCTGTTTCCCTGTCTGCCTCTTATCATTTATTCTAGATGTGACTCTATGTGAGGAGGCAGTCTTCCAGTCGTTAGCCTCCCTGCAGTTGTCCTCAGTGCCCCTGGAGCGACTGCTGGAGAGTCTTCCCGGGCGGAGGGTGGATCGCAAGAGTCTGGAGAGGCTGAAGAAGACCTGCTCCCCCCAACAGCAGGTCCTCCAGCTGCTGCGCCTGTGGAGGGAGCAGAACAAGGACCAGGACAAGCTGTATGGGATCATCCAAGGTGTGGACACATTTGGATGCTTTAATTTCAGTTGTTATTTCAGTCGTGCCTCTGTGTGTTAATGTTAGCGTCCTGTATCTCCAGGTGTGAACCACTGTGAGAGGAAGGTCTCCCGCTGTAACAATCTGAAAAACATCACCTTCGATGACCTCATGATGGTAACCAACAGCCTCCCGGGGGTGAGAGTTCAGGAGGAGGACGTCCGGGCCGTGGTCTCCACCTGCCTGCCCAGGCAGTACATCCTTCAGCTGCTTCACCTCTGGAAAACAGCAAACTCGGATCGGGACCTAGCCAAAGGTTTGTCTCACAGTCTGAGGGTGCTGCGCAGCCAGGGGGCCCCGCGCTATCTGCTGAAAGGATTGAAAAAGATCAGCCGCATCATTGGAACCACCTCGGCGCACAAGATGTATGAGAAGATGTTTGTTAGTATGCTTCAGGACGAGTCGTGTTTTAAAGCTCTTAAGCCAGAAAATGAATGAGAAATGAGGGAAAATGAGAGAGAAGAGAAATATATGCAATCTAAACCATAAGTAAACACTAATTGTCAGAAAGTGAACACAACAGGACACACACAGTAAGCAGGGGGATACATTTATGTGAAAGAGTAACAGACATGGGTCACATGATAATGTCAGGTCTTTAAGGTATCACCAAGTGATATCAAGCCATGCGTATAGTGCCTAGATGTGTTTTGTATAGCTGTATTATAAAAGGCCAAATAGGAAGGTAAATTCGTCTTTGCCTTTCTGATTTTCTACCAAACTGTTATGCCAAAATGTGGAGATTATGACTAAATGAGGTAACGAGGTCTGCCAATATCAGTCTGCAGTATCTGCCTGTGGTGATGAATCTGATAAGCCTTTAAAAAAAACACTAATCCACATGTGATGTGCTCTCACATCTGTGTACTTCAGGCAGACGTAAACACAAAGTAAAAAAAAAAAAAAAGAGAAAAGTTTTCTGGGAACTTTTTGACCGGAGTCTGTGAAAAATGAAAAACTATTTAAGATGTAAATAGCACACTATTTTATGGAAGATGGGCTGGCAGATGTTGTGTTTTTATTGTTATTGCTTTCTCACTGTTTGAGAGGAAGGATTTGGTTTCATAATGAAATACATGTATTTTCCTCAGTTGTCCATTGTTGGTTTGTTTGTTCTGGACTGCTGACAAGTAAAGCTCATCTGATTTTTTTTTTTTTTTTTGTCATTGTCAGTTATATGAATGTACAAAGGAGTGCAATTGTTTTCTATTTAAAAGATAATTTTACTTTTACTAGGCTTATGTTTATTACTTTATCAGAAATACTGGAATTCAAATGCTGCAAGTTCATGAAGTGATATTTGTTTTATATTTTGTTTTATCACTTTTATATTATAAATGTATGGTCGTTATTGTATATATGCCTGACTGGTCCTCTTTAAGCTTATGTAACTTGTGAACATTAATGTCAATGCTCTGACTAAATTCAGTTTGTAAAAATGCATTGTTTCATCATAAAAAAAAGCAATGAACAGACAGGTGAATGGATTATTTTGGTCTTTTCTGTTGTGATTCAAATTCTGTTTTGATTTGCTTTTATGTTAAAACCCTTTAGCCACCAGCCAGGAGCTAATAAATCTTTATCCACTTCACTAAAAACCTCCACATGTTACCACCCATCACTTGGAGTAATTTTGTTTTCCTGTAGTACTCACTCACACAAAAAAAACCAACTTGAACATTTATACCCATTTTAGTTTTAAAAAGTGCACTGAGGTCTGAGGTTTGTTGTTAAAGGGTTAGCCTGAAATTGTGGGCAGGACAATTGGTGTCTACCATAATCATTGTTGGATCCATAAATAAATGTTCCATCCATATTGGTTATGTCCGGTACAATTTTCTGTAATAGAAAGTTGAATGGATCTGAATGTTTGGGATTTGGGAAAATGTTTTGGCTCAGGATACATTCAAAATTATCCACAGAGGAAACTTTGCATCTTAGATCGGCGGTAACATTGTCTTCTCGTTTTGGACAAGATGTTTCCTGAGGAGAGAGTGCCAGTCTGCAGCCTGCGGTACCTAATGTATGATTTTGTCATCTAAAGGTTCATTTAGCTTTAAGATTAAACTGCCTCTTACAGGGCTGAAACATCATTAAAAGATCCTTACTATTAGGAGAAATGTCTCTAAATTTAATGTAAAAAGAAGATTCAAACTCAGATTGGCCAACATGAGATGCCAGGCACACGTAAAAAGCATCAACTCGGCTGAACATGGTTTGAATGCAGTCTCATCTTCTATGGAAACTGAAAGATATCAAAGTCACCTCAATACTGGTGTGACTCACAGTGCTGTCACAGTAATTTAACTCTGCGTCTTTTTGCTAAATCAGCAAATTAACATACTGTACAAACCGTGCAGTGACTCACTGACACATTCTTGATGGGAAAAAATGACTTATTAAAACCTAGCTGTAGCGGAAAATGATCAAAAACCAAATTTTGGCTTTGTCAAATATCAACCAATGCAGCATAATGATGAGTTAGGTGGTCATGCAAATGACAGTACGATGACGTTTCCTGGAAACTTCAGAATAAGGACTTTTTCAAGTTGTGCAAAAACAGATATTTCCTTAAAACTTTCTGTGATTTAATTCTTTCAGAACCTCTGAGTCATCAGTTTTAGTATATTACCGTAACACTGATGCCATCATTTAAATAAATATGTCAAATTACTGTATACAAATTAAGCCATTAATTATTTGAAGCTGTGGAAGTTAAAATTAGGTTTAGCAGTAATGGCGGACCTGGAAACAGACACAGGCGGATGGGGGTATATGTAATAGATTTAATAGATTTGTTCCAGAAGTGGATGGATGGATGGATGGATGGACGGATGGATGGATGGATGGATGGATGACTAAAAGAATAAAAGAGAAAATGAAGGTTCTCAGAGGATGTCCAGGAGTCTGTGTGACCATGGAGGGTTGGCTTAGAGACATATGAAGGACGGGGTTGGGGAGAGTGGACAGCCAGGTGAAGCTGGTACGGGGACAAGCAGGCAGCAGGCAGGCACTAGCCACACAAGATACAAGTTGGGATAAGCCAGTTATTCACAGAGTCACTAAATTGAGGTTAATTTTCATTTATATTCATAAAGGTTCAGGGCCAGAGCTGAGATAGCACAGAGGTAGGTGGGAAAATCTGGCGATGAGTGGAGAGGAGGCCATGGCAGCCAGCAGGTGTTCCAGTCCAAAGTGTTCCAGCCCAGCGTTTCCATGGGAATGATGATGCCACGCCCCCTAAATCAGATGTCCAGACACACAGAAGACACAGACGGAGAAGGAGAGAGAAGGAGAGCCCTATGCAGCAGACATAGCCGGACCAGGACGCTGGTAAAAAGACTGCAGACTATCCACTCAGTCACATTACAAAACAACGCCTGAGCTGTATTGAGTTTCAGGATTTGTCTTGTCAAAAGATATTAGTGGTGATTATATTTTGTTCCTTTTCCTCACAGACAGGGAACCAAAAAAACCACCAGCATGATTCAGTGTTACAGCAGGATGACCAATAAGAAATTATTTGATCAATTACTTAATCACAGATATGCCTCATTTTTTTCATCACCTGATTATATGTCCATTATTGCACTTCATTGAGCAAGTGACCTTTTTAAAGCGGAGCTTCTGAAACTCATTAAAGAAAACCACAATCGCCCACTCAAAGAGGAGTTCCCCGTAACTATAAAATGAAGCTGCTCCAGCTGTCAAACCCTCTGTGACTGAAGTGACAACATCATGGTGAGTATCCTGTTAAATAATACACTGATGTGACAATAAGTGATGCTTTAAATTATGTTTCATGAAAATAATTGGGACACTGGTAAAATTATTGTTAGATATGGGCAGTCAAGACTTTGATGTATATATTTATTTATTAATTTTAAGTAAATTCTTAAGCATTTAATCTCTAAATCAATACAATACAGAACTAAACTGTTGAGTAAAAATGTTTGCAGCTTTTTAATTGATTGAAAATTGCTTAACTAATATAAGGGGAAATGGTCTAAAGTTCTCTAATCAGGGATTTGTAGCAGATGCCATTTATCTTACAACTGATGCTTGTGTGTGTGTTTTGTAAATGTACAGATGCAACAGGTGCATCGATATCAATGCAACAGTCTTGAGGACTCTGATCTGAAGTTGCCTTTAGCTACAGATTTATTTGATTTTCTGGATATTGAACAGTCATTGTGGGAGATAATGTCAGGATAGGTTAGACAAAAGACACATTATCTTCACTCAGAGGAATTACTGTTGAATTGATTGAATCTCAGTTCAGAGTTTCAAAATGCAGCTGAAGCAAGCTGATTGAAATGTTTTCTTAAAACAGTGGCAACATCAAGTCTGAAATAAATTTGATTCTAAATAAAGTTTGAGGCTTGAAGAAACTCCTGAAAAAAATCGACAAAATTATAAACTTCATGATACTATGATTGACTTCTGATGTCATGACTTCCTACCACTTGAGATTTAAATTATATCCATCCAACAAAGTTATTATTAATTTCAGTGTGTTGTATTTAAAGTCACATGACATTGTTATTTATAGCCAGTATCCAGTTTAAGCGTGACAGTAGGGCTCCACACTGTCAGTAGTGAACTGGTAGTGGTTCCTATTAGTAGCAGTAGTAATAATATCAGTACTTATTGGTATGGTCCTCTACAGCTCTTCCTGCCAGTGCTCGTCCTACTCTCCGGTGTCCTCAGCGGTGTCTCCGCGGTGGACTCTCCACCCACCTATGAACATCAAGACCCGTTTACTGGGGAAACCCTCAACTGCACCCAGTGTCCACCAGGTACTCACATGGCCGCGCACTGCACCGCCACTACGGATACCAAGTGTGAGCCGTGCAGAGCTGGTTACTTCACTGAGCTGTGGAACTACCTGCCCAGGTGTCTGTACTGCAACAACTTCTGCACTGACAACCAGGAAGTGGACACCGAGTGTTCCCCAGTCAGCAACAGGCTCTGTCGGTGCATAGAGGGCTTTTACTGGGCTGATGGCTTCTGTGTCACACACTCGGAGTGTGGCCCTGGACACGGTGTTCAAACCAAAGGTACTGAGAAAGAATGGCTTGTTTTTCTTACTTGTTGAGAGATGTTGATATAGATAATTTAAAGATAGATATATATGAACAACAAATTCTTCTGTATGACAACGGTTACTGCAGTTTAGCAGAATTTGGTATAGTCCAAGTGATGCTTGGCAACTCCTCGGAGCTATGCGTAATGGCACTGGTTAGGCACAGCGTCAGGTTAAAACATTGTGATGACCCCATACTCTCTGCTGTTTTCTCTTAGGTACGCCGAACACCGACACAGTCTGTGAAAAGTGTCCAGAGGGCTATTTTTCCATCTCCAATTCTGCGCTGGATTTGTGCGTCCAACATCAAGAATGCTCAGGCGATCAGATTGCGCTCCTACCCGGCTCCACCTACCAAGACACAGTGTGTGGCACCTGCGAGAATCTGGCAAATGGAGGTGTGTACTTTGATTTTAGCTGTTGCAAACTCAAATATATGTGTTTTATACAGAGTATTTTCATTAATTTTAATACAACAGCAACAACAAGGTTTGGATTTCCGAATTTCTTTCTCAGGTGAGACGCTCCGGTCATTCCTCTCAGGATTCTTTAGTACGCACAGGATGCGTGTTGGAAAAATGAAGAAATTTATCGCCAGGTGAGTCGACTGTACAGTTATCAATCGGTTGTAAATCCTCCATCTTTTCAAACACTCACTTCAAAAATAAAAACCATTCTCTTCCAACAACAGGTACGTCCGTAAGTCAGGAGAGGAGCTGTGCACCGGGGACACGGCTCTACCCAAACAGAGAGGTGCTCTGCTGGATCAGATCAAAGCGTGGTTGGCTGTGGCTCCAGAGGAGCAGCTGAGAAAAATGCCAAATTTGCTGAAGGCTTCCCAGCTCAACTCTATGGCAGAAAAACTGGTGAAGAGATTCGATGAGATTAAGCAGCAGAGTTCAAACTGCAGCCTAACTGCAGCTGTATAGGATCTAATGTTCTGTGAAAGACAGCAGAGTCTTAAACGAGTATGACAAATAACGCTGTTCTGGATTTATGCATCTCTTCTCATTGCCTGTTTATCAGGGAAAATGTTCCAGGCTGACTTATTGTTTTATAGAAATAATATTTTTCTACATGTACAACTACTGGAAGCAGCAACATCAAGAACATCAAGCTATTTAAATAGACTGTCTATTGGTTTTGTCATAATTGTTTGTGTTTGTTGGACTTTACCTCAGATTTATTAAAATAAAAACTGACGAACAGTTAGTTAATGTTGTGATATCAAACTGAAATATTTTACCTGTCATGGGCCAAAAGAAACGAAAGCACATATTTGTCATTGATGATAATTCAACACAACCCCACCACTGTGGAAACCTGTAGTTTATACTAATCACCACAGGGTGTCGCCCGAGCTCCCTTTAAATTTGTAAACCAAAACTTAACTTACAGTTATTATACTGTTATTTTAATCAACATATTAGCTATCAAATCACACCAGCTATAGTGAAAAAAAGTTATTACCTTTCCTCAAAATAACCTATACTGAAAACAAGAAAGTGCAGCTTGCCCCTTTTAAATTAAAATCTATATTTACAACATGGGGTGTTCCTCTTCCAGGAAAACTTTTTTTTGTCCAAAACCAGAAATCACGTAACTCAGGGTAATTTACGCTGGTAATTTTCTCTACGGTCAACAGTTCCTGTCTGTCTCTTCCCGTCCTGTCAAAACTTGAAGGAGCTGTTTCACTTCTTCATTTATACACTTGACATTAAAATGTTAAGATATTAATCTGCAGAATTTTACACTGGAAATCCCTGTTGGATATTTTTTTTTGTACCCATTGCTGATCTTTTAATGTTAAACTATATTAATTTTAGATAAATTAGTCACCGTCCTTAAATATTCCACATGAGCTCATCCCCAGCTGAGAATAAACACAGACCAACTTTATCCAGCACTGTGACTTTAAACCATGTCATGTTCGCTTTTACTAAACCTACCTGTTGAAATGAATGTAAGACTTTAATGAATGTAAAAATATTTGCACCACATAATCCAGTTTTGTCAGGTGCAAATCACCAAAATGCTACATGGTCAAACTTCAAGGGTAAAGTCATGTTTAACTTGTTGAACTTAAATCTTCATTTACTGTCACCTTTGTTTTTATCCTCATCTGGCTGCAGCTGAATAAACACAGTGTAAGCTATTTCACTTTATCATCCGTTAAAAAAAAAATCTGCTGTAAATGATGAATGGGTGGACAACATGATGAATAAAGTATAACATGTTGACTTATTGAGTCTTTTCTCCTGGATCAGGCTGATGATTTTATATACAAAACTTTACTGTCACATATTAGGCTACTTCTTACTGGATAATATGGAGGCTCTGCTCTTTATGTTCATAGTATTTTTCATTCACCATGTGAATATACTCAAAGCGTTCAGAGGATGTCCAAGAGTCTATGGAGGGTTGGGTCAGAGACATATGAAGGAGGGGGTTGGGGAGAGTGGACAGTCAGGTGAAACTGGGACGGGGACAAGCAGGCAGCAGGAAGGCACTGGACACACAAGATACAAATTGGGACAAGCCAGTTATTAAGCAAGAAATTGTTTGATCAATTACTTAATCACACATATGCCTCATTTTTTTCATCACCTGATTATATGTCCATTATTGCACTTCATTGTGCAAGAGACTTTTTTAAATGGAGCTTCTGAAACTCAATAAAGAAAACCACAATCGCCCACTCAAAGAGGAGTTCCCTGTAACTATAAAATGAAGCTGCCCCAGCTGTCAAACCCTCTGTGACTGAAGTGACAACATCATGGTGAGTGAAAATGTTTGCAGCTTTTTAATCTATTGAAAATTGCTTAACTAATATAAGGGGAAATGGTCTAAAGTTCTGTAATCAGGGATTTGTAGCAGATGCCATTTATCTTACAACTGATGCTTGTGTGTGTGTTTTGTAAATGTACAGATGCAACAGGTGCATCTATTTCAGTGCAACAGTCTTGAGGGCTCTGATCTGAAGTTGCCTTCAGCTACAGATTTATTTGGTTTAAAGAATATACTCAAAGTCTTTCAATTATTAACTGCATTTAAAAAACATTCCAATATTCCTTTCAAGACTTAGGCCTACTTTTATTATGTTCATTACATTTTTGGCTATTGCCATATTTTACATTTTTGTTTGACCTCTTTGACTCTTGAGATTTTTTTTCATCACCAGATGTTTCTGCACCTATGTCTTTTAAAATTTCTATACATTTGTTTAGAGAGACAACACAATTTCCTAAGATATGTCCTATATTATTTCTACAGATATTGCTGTGCAGAAAGAAAGAAAGAAAGAAAGAAAGAAAGAAAGAAATGATTACACTTTGGGTAAGATTAAATGAAGGTAGCTAGAGAAAAATTAGGAAACTCTCTATTAGTTATAATAGTCAGATGTTTTAACAATGACAGTGTCCACAGAGAACCAGCAGGGGCCATCAAAACACCACTACTACATCAATGAGCCACAGGGAAAAAAAGTCAGGGCTACAAACTGAAAACAGTGAAATGTTTAATCTCAAGGGAAAATGTATAACTTTGTCACTTCTTAATAGATTTTGTTGAAAATCTGCACACACACATGCAGGATGCTAACATCACAAGCTAAGACAATTTGGTGGAAATCAAACATGGATTATACCTTGGTGGAAGTTTGTGCTTTCTGCTTTATTGTACATTCTTTCACTACATAAAATTGAGCTGATCCAACATACTCAGAGTTGACTGCACTCAGACTGATCAGCTGCTCAGGAGCAGAAAAACCAGAGGAGAGTTTCACATGTGCACGTTGGTTATATCTCAGATTTCAGGGTTTAGTTTCAGATTGTTGTTAATTCTGCTTTCATGAACAAGACCCAGGTTATTGTCCACCATGCATAATATAAGAGGGAGCATGAAGAATCTGGCTATAGTATCTATTCATAACAAATCATTTTAAAGTAAAAGACTCTCTATATATTTAAAAACTCCAGGGTCCCAAATGAATGTTAGTTAGTTACAGTTAGTTTAATAAAGCTATGCCAGTCCTGGACAGATTGAATTAGCGTCTATACCACTGCAACCAGGAAAATATATTTTTTTATCATCTATAAAATCTATTCTGATTTTTTTCATTCAGTAACTGCATTTATTCACATATTCCTTCCAAGACTTATTATTTAAAAATATTTGTGAGACAATGCAGCTTCCTAAGAAAAGTACAGGCCTATATTTTGTTATTTCTGAGGTTACTACTGTGCAGTTTCTTAAGGTTCAGCACGGTTCTGGTTTCACCTGCATTTGTTTATTTGTTAGCAATATTATGGAAAACTCTATTACTATCCAAAGAAATAATTATTACACTTTGGGTAAGATTAGATGATGGGATGCTGAGAAAAATCCCTCAAATTGTTGTTTCTGATGATAATAATAATTATGTTTTAACCAAGATAGTGGGCAGAGAACCAGTAGAGGGCAGCAGAACACCACTTCCGGGTCTCAAGAAGCTGCGTGCGCATTTTGGCAACGGAAGCGCTGTGTCCCATTGTTTACCTGGTATTGTCTGCACCTCTCTGGGAAGAACCACGTGGAAATTTAGCCCATCAAAATGTCTGGTTGTTGTGTTTTTTATCTTGTGCAGAGACTCCTTAGTGAGTGTGGAAGCTAGCGGTTAGCATTAGCAGCGTTAGCCGCGGTTTTGGTGCATGCCATCAGCCTGTTATAATTTTTATATTGGACACTGGCAGTTTAGATTGTTATGTTATATTAACGAGGCTTGACAACCGAGCTTCATCGTACATAACGTTTTTATCTCGTCAACACCACAACAACTGTTACCATGACAACCTTCCGTTTATACCCGTCATTAACTACGGTACCGGCAAGTGCAAAAGCCTAATACATCACAGTTAAGTTATCTGAGCAGTTCATGTTCATTTCAGTTAAGGCAAAGAAAGTGAAATCAGCACACAATAATACTTACCCTGCCATACAGGTGCAGTTTGCAGTGTGTATATAGTCCTCCACTTTGTTGATAATGCACCAGAGTAGCTTGACAAGCCTTTGCTAGCCGCCATACTTCCGTTGCCAC